>NW_026470506.1:0-12461 GCF_026875155.1 Cherax quadricarinatus | reverse complement strand
CCCTAGCTTTTTTTGGGACACTATTTACAGGTTAAGGATTCCTAACTTTATTAAGCTAAGAGCTGTTACCTACATCAGCTCATTTAAAAGCATTTTTATTTTTATGAGACATACAATGGGGAAACAGGATGAAGTTGGAGCCATTGTGGGCCACATTTTCTTTGACAACTGATTTTTATCACGTTGAATCTTTATGCTAAAACGAATTGTTCCAACTCGAGTCTCCTGGGATGTATGATCTCGAGGGAGTGTGTTCTGGAGAAGGGTAAAACCAGAGTAAAGTTACGTGGGCTGTTCCAAGCCCCCATGGCTTTTTGTAGTGTTTTGAATCCCCGGGTTCAGTGTTGAAGAAGAGTTTTCTACTTTTCAGGAGGAAAATGGGAAGCTAAAGTTTGCTAGATATTTTTGGGAGCGAGTGGGGAAAAGGGAAAATTTAGCTGGAAAAGGAAGGAAAGGTACCAAGTGATAGTGGCAGCCGCTTTAAGGGGAAAATGACTCCATTTTCAGGAAAAAGGGAAGATGAGGAATTTAAAATAGAGAAGATGTGAAGGTGGGAAATCGATTCTCTGTTCCCAAGCAGTGTACTTCAGGGGTTTTAGTGGGGTTAAAGGGTACCACTGTTTCCCCCTCTAACAAGGAAAGAATATTTAATAGTAGACGATTCTCATGTAAGATTAGGACCGTGCTTTTGTAACAGAGACAGAAGGTAGACAGAAGGTGTCTTCCTGGAGCTGGTGTTGGCGACTAGTCAGCAGGTGAAAAGTATAAGGTAGTGTGAAATTTTAAATACCTACTTCCTCTCTTTTTTCCCCCCGGAAAATACTAGCGTATCTTGAAATAAAAGTTTCGTAGAACAGGGTGGTGATAAACTATTTACGATTGCGGTAACTAGTGATATGGTCCTCAGACAATTAGAGAAACTAAAACCTAACAAATCCCCAGGCCCTGATGAACTGTTTGTTAGGAGGCCTGGTCACAGACCGGGCCGCGGGGGCGTTGACCCCCGAAACTCTCTCCAGGTAAACTCCAGGTAAGGGTGTTAAAGGAATGTAAAGAGGAACTTAGCATACCTTTGGCTAATCTTTTTAACATATCACTTCAAACTGGCATAGTGCCTGATAAGTGGAAAATGGCAAATGTAATACCTATTTAAAAGGCAGGTGACGGGTCCTTGGCTTCGAACTATAGACCAATAAGCCTTACCTCCATAGTGGGAAAATTTATGGAATCAATAATTGCCGAAGCAATTCGTAGCCATCTTGACAGGCACAGATTGATTAATGATTCTCAACACGGTTTTACAAAGGGGCGTTCCTGTCTTACGAATTTACTAACTTTTTTCACTAAGGTGTTTGAGGAGGTAGATCGTGGTAATGAATATGATATTGTGTATATGGACTTCAGTAAGGCTTTCGATAGAGTTCCACACCAGAGGCTATTGAGGAAACTTAGGGCTCACGGAATAGGAGGAGAAATTTTTTCCTGGGTAGAGGCATGGCTGACAAATAGACAGCAGAGAGTTTGCATAAATGGGGAGAAATCAGAATGGGGGCACGTCACAAGCGGTGTTCCTCAGGGGTCACTGTTGGGCCCGTTGTTGTTCACGATTTACATAAACGACATAAATGAAGGAATAAATAGCGACATAAGCAAATTTGCTGATGACACCAAAATAGGCCGTCCAATTCTTTCTAATGAGGACACTAGAGCACTCCAGGATGATTTGAATAGACTGACGCAGTGGTCGGAGAAGTGGCAGATGCAGTTCAATATAGACAAATGCAAAGTTCTAAATGTTGGACAGTTAAATAACCATGCCACATGTAAACTAAATAATGTAGATCTTAATACTACCGATTGCGAAAAGGATTTAGGAGATCTGGTTAGAAGTAACCTAAAACCAAGGCAGCAGTGCATTAGTGTTCGCAATAAAGCTAACAGAATTCTTGGATTCATATCAAGAAGTATAAATAATAGAAGTCCTCAGGTTGTTCTTCAACTCTATATATCCTTGGTTAGGCCTCATTTAGACTATGCTGCTCAGTTCTGGTCACCGTATTACAGAATGGATATAAATGCTCTGGAAAACGTACAAAGGAGGATGACAAAGATGATCCCATATATCAGAAATCTTCTCTATGAGGACAGACTGACGGCCCTGAATCTGCACTCTCTCGAAAGGCGTAGAATTACGGGGGATATGATCAAGGTGTATAAATGGAAAACAGGAATAAATAAAGGGGATGTAAATAGCGTGCTGAAAATTTCCAGCCAAGACAGGACTCGCAGCAATGGTTTCAAGTTGGAAAAATTCAGATTCAGGAAGGATATAGGAAAGCACTGGTTTGGTAATAGAGTTGTGGATTAGTGGAACAAACTCCCGAGTACAGTTATAGAGGCTAAAACGTTGTGTAGTTTTAAAAATAGGTTAGATAAATACGTGAGTGGATGTGGGTGGGTGTGAGTTGGACCTGACTAGCTTGTGCTGCTGGGTCTGGTACAGTGCTCCATCCTTGAGTGGAGGTGACCAGACTGGGTTGGTCATTGGGATATTCCGGGGGGAGGAGTCATTGGTCTAATCCGGGGGGAGGACGTGGACCTGCTCTGCATGGGTCAGTAGGCCTGTTGCAGTGTTCCTTCTTTCTTATGTTCTTATGAACGAAAGAAAAATGGATCACTGCCGCAGGCATACTGGAACCCCCTAGCAGTTCCAACCCCACCCCCTACTTAGGAAGGAAGGAGAACAACGTTTTTGTCTTTTTATCTTATTCATTAATATTCTGTAAAATTATATATACATTTAATATAAAAAATACAAATTTAATATGACGTTAATATAAAAATTTAGTAATCGTCTGTCAAACCAATCATGAACATAGTCCAAATCGTTCTGTAGTCTTTCCTGGTCTTCTCATGTCTGCATTACTTTCATTAATTTCATATTATTTACGAACTGGGATTCCTCTAGCTATTTCTTCTGTCATGGCGTTTACGTAGAGTGCTGATCCTCGTGAAGATCCACTCGTCACACTAACTCTTTCCTATACTACATCCAGGTTAATAATGGGCTGTGTCCTTCCTGTTAAATATTGTGTGATGAATGGTTTTGAAAACCGACAAGTTGAAGAATTGAGACACTTATGCAACATATGGGAATCTTTAACATAAGAACATAAGAAAGGAGGAACGCTGCAGGAGGCCTGCTGGCCCATACTAGGCAGGTCCTTTACAATTCATCCCACCAACAAAACATTTGCCCAACCCAACCTTCAACGCCACCCAAGAAATAAGCTCCCACTCAAATCCAACCCCTCCCACTCATGTACTTATCCAACCTAGATTTGAAACTACCCAAAGTCCCAGCCTCAATAACCCAACTAGGTAGACTGTTCCACTCATCAACTACCCTATTTCCAAACCAATACTTTCCTATGTCCTTTCTAAATCTAAACTTATCTAGTTTAAATCCATTACTGCGGGTTCTCTCTTGGAGAAACATCCTCAAGACCTCATTAATATCCCCCTTATTAATACCTATCTTCCACTTATACACTTCGATCAGGTCTCCCCTCATTCTTCGTCTAACAAGTGAATGTAACTTAAGAGTCTTCAATCTTTCTTCATAAGGAAGATTTCTAATGCTATGTATTAATTTAGTCATCCTACGCTGAATGTTTTCTAACGAATTTATGTTCATTTTGTAATACGGAGACCAGAACTGAGCTGCATAATCTAGGTGAGGCCTTACTAATGATGTATAAAGCTGCAGTAAAACCTCTGGACTTCTGTTACTTCCCTTTTCTTGTAAAAATCCCAGTAATCATTTGGTTTTTTTACGTACGTTTTGGTTTTTGCTTTTCTTGGTTTAAGGTTGTGCAAACCAAAACCCCCCAAGTCCTGTTCGCAATCTGTATGGCAAAGTTTACATCAATTTAATTTTTTTAATTTTACTAGGGTTATGGGCCTCCCAAGTTTTAAAACCTTGCTTTTATCTACTTTTGAACTGCATCTGCCACTTTTCTGCCCAAAAATTAGAGTTTGTTTAAACCCTCCTAAAGGGTTCCATAACTTTTTCCCTTTAAATTTAAATTTATCCTACCTTCTTTTTTTTTCATCGGCAAATTTTGGGCTCATACCCATTGTAATTCCCTCTTTAAAAGATCATTGTTTTTTTATTATAAAAAACCCAAGGGGCCCCAAAGATGTTTCCCGGGTGGAACGCCACTTGTTACAGACCCCCACTCGGTTTTAACCCCCCAATTTAGGGGGACCCTCTTTTGTTTTCCTGTCAGGGAGCCATGACTCGATCCACGAGAGAAATTTTTTTCCCCCAATGCCAGGAGTTTGCCACTTTCTTTAACAGTCTTTGGTGGGGAAAAACTTATAAAAATCCTTACTAAAATCAAAGAAAATAATACAAATTCTTTATTGTGGTCAACCCAAGCCCCCAAAAGTTTAAACTAAAGGGAAAGTTAATAAATTAGTTGGGACAAGACCGGCCTCTTGTGAATCCAGCTGAGTATCTTTAAATCAAGTTTGCTTATCGGATGGTTTTATAATCTCAGCGAAATTGACTCTAGTAATTTGCCTACAATTGGGTCAGGCTTTTGGGGGGAAATTTTGCCGGTAACGACTTGTCCCCTGTTTTAAAAAATTGGTTTTTACATTACCCCACCCTTCCACATATCAGAACAAACCCCTGTTTGAAGGGGAAAAATTTAAAAAAATATTAGTTAATGGTTTCAGGTTCCTTTTTCCTTTCCCTTAAGAACCCCCTAAAAAAACCCTCATCACCCCCGGGGCGATTTTTTTGCTTCAGGGGGGTTTCCGTTCCCCTTTACTAGGGGACTGTGATGTTACATAATTTATTTCTTCTACCCCAAACCTGAAAAAATTAAATTTAAACGGAAAAATTTTAGTGTTTTCCCGGGTTTAAAAACTGGGGAGAAAATAATTTTTTTAAATAAAGGGACTTTTTAATTTCTTTGTCAGTAAGGTGCCCATAGTTATTTTTAAGGGGACCTTTTTATCCCCTAACTTTTGTTCTATAGCCGGGAAAAAAAACTTTTTGGGTTATTTTTTAGAATCCCTAGAAATTTTTAAATTTATACCCCCCTTTTTAGTTATTTCCCCCTTTTTTTAATGCCCCTTTCTTAATTTTCTTTATCTGATTCATAAGATGACCCTCCCTCTTTTGATAGCCTAAAAAATTCCCTTTTCTTATCCCCTTGTGTTTATTTAAAGCCTATTATTCATCCATTTTGAGTAAATTTCTTTTTTGATCTAATTTCTTTATATGGGATAAACGCTCTTTGAGCAGCAGTTATAGTGTTCGAAAGGGTATATTGATAGCTTTCTTGTTACCCCAGTCAACAAAATTTAAGGTTCTCTAAGCCCTTCGAAATTTCTCCCCCAAAGGGGAAAAAATCTAGGGACTTTTTATGAGTTATCGCTACTATCGTATTCCTTTTAAATGCAAAATGAAATTATTTGTGGCCCGCTAGCCCCCAGTTCCTCTAAAATTTTTCAAAATTAAATTTAACAAGGGATTCATTTTTTTTCCCAAAAAAACTAATTTCAAGCAGGTTTTTTCCCTTGTGGGAAATTCCGTCACAAATGTTTTAAAAAAAACAACCCTTTGAAAAAACTTCTAGGAATTTCGTATGTTTTAAAAATTTCCCAGTCAAAAAATTTCCCAACTCAAAATGACAAAAATTTAAAAAGTCTCCTAGAATTATACATTATCGTGCTTGTGGCTTAACAATTTCCCCCCATGTAGTTTCCCTTTTTTCCCTATCAAATTTTTTTTTTTGGGGACGGTTTTCCCCCAATCCTAAAACAGTTTTTCATGCCCCTCTGAAAATTTTTTCCCAAACGGGGAATCTGTATGTGTTACTTCAGATTTAAAATCCCGGGTTTTTATGCAAAAAAAAATTTCAAGCGATCTGGGAAATACAATGCCCCCCCCCCCCCTTCCCTTACTTCTATCTTCTTGGAAAAATTTTTAAAAAACCCTGAATAGGGACTTTCCCGCAGGCATGCCCCCGACTTTTTAAATTTAAAACCCAAAGTCTCATTTAAAGGAAAATACATCAATGTTACCGGGCCTAGAACTAATCTAAAACTCGACATCTTTTTCCTAGTTTACGGAAATTGCATAATAAAATTGAAAGGGATCCCCTTTTCTTTTCCCCCTTTTCCTGTCATTTCTTTTTTTTCTCCCAAAAACCTTTTACGGTCCTTATCACTAAAGGTCCCTGGCTTTTCAATATCTACCTCGTTCTTATTATTACTAGTTCCCCTAAAAACTGTAATTTTTCTACACGGGGACTTCACTGTTTTCCTGAAAAACCCCCATCCCACTAACTCCCCTATTTTTAAAGTCCAAATTGCTCCCCATTTGCAGTTGCCAGTGCCCCCAACCCACCCTAGATAATGAAACCCCAATCCCTGGTTTACATGTCATTTTGCCAAAGAAGTGGCCCAGTTGTCAATGAATGTTACTGCTTTTCCCTTTTCAGTATTTTTTAGCCAGCAATTAAAACCCCAATTCCCCGGAAAACCAAATTCATTTCCCAAATTCCCCCCCTTGGAAAAAATCCCAATTTGGGGGTTCCCCCCCTTAAACCCCAAATTATTTCTATTGCGGGACCTATACCTGCTTTCGGGTTTCTTCACCAACGTTGCCAACATCTTTTGCCTCCAGCACTGAGACAGATAATAGGATTTCCCATTAACTCTCTTGATGTCATCCAGACGGCAAAACAATACCCTCCACCCCACCCCCAGGAAAGAAATTCTCTGTCTCCTATTTCCTGCCCTTTTAAAGGGCAGAACGCCCAAATCCATATCCCAAACTTGGCTATCCCCAACAAAACAAAAATTCGTATTTCCCTTTGGGGGTTCTTTCGTCTTTGCCCGTTTTTTCCCGGGTTGTCGACCCCAAAATTTCGTCGGGAAACCCTTGAAAATGTATTAGTTGTTTCCACAACGGGTTTCCAAGGAAAGTCTTTTTCTTCTTCTTCGTTTTATTTTCCCCATTCGCCCTTCCCTTGTTCGTCAACTTCTTTCCCTGTTTGCCCAAACCCAAACTGCCCATTTTCCCTTTCTTGACCTGGGACTCAAAACGGGAGGCTACTATGTTCTTTTTGTTTTCCTGGGGTCAGCCCCGAATTTTCTTTATTCGCCCCCTAAATTCTTCCTTAAGCTTTTTGGGTTTAAAGTTGCTCGTTTGGGAGGGCATCTTGCTTCAATTTTTAGAAAAGCGCGCAAACGGGTTTCTTCCAAAACCCAAGTACACGTCAACATTTGCGCAAACCCAACTCAATAAAGGAAGTCTGGCAAGCACGTCCGCACGGCCCAACAGCGATGCGAACCTTTATGAGAAAGTTTTTGCCACACAGTGGCGAAAAGTTTTTTCATAAAGATTTCCCTGTGTTGCATAAAAATGTCTCAAATTTGTTAATTTTCCCTTGTCCTCTAGCATTTTCCGCAGTTTTTTTTGCCGTACTGAATGAAATGCAAAATTAAAAGTCCACCCCTCGTTCACTCTCTTGTGTAATTTTTGTTTCCTTCTTTGGGTTTCCTTCCCCTTTTTTGTGAATGGAAATTTTTTATCAAATTTAAACCATGATACTCTTGTTTATGAAGGCCCCTCTTGTCCCGGTGACCGCTACTCTTCTGATTTTGTTTTCTCCCTTTCCCCTTTTTAAGAAAAGTCTGTGATAGTGGTATGTAATTTTCATGGTAAACCCCTTTGTTCTCTTTCAAAAAAATCCCAGTAAATTTGTTGTTTTGCATTCCTATGGCAGCTGCCCTGTTTTCAATTAAAAATGTTAAAAAAAACACTGCTAATGGTTACACAATCTCTTTCCCCCTCTCAAAACCAAGAGATTTGTCCCTTCTTATTACCTTTGAGATATCTGTTTGTCAGTATTGTTTCACCTCTTCCCTAATTTGTGTGTACCGTGTTAGTATTCTTGGTACGCCCTTTTCCTTGGGCCCGGAAATAATCCTTTTTTTAAATTTAGTTCCTACAGTCTTCCTGTTCTAGTGAACTCTCCTTGTCTTCTTTTGTTTATTGCCCGTGTCATCAAAAATTGTCCTCTTTTTGGTGATGCTGTATAGCATTTTCATCATTTTCAAACTTTTTACTTCGACTCTTTTCCCTTTTATATGGTTATTTATTTTTAGGCTTTTTTGCTGTATTTTTATTCCCGGCTTTGTGTGCTTTTTATATTTTTCTTCGCTCTTGCATTTTTTTTCTATATGTCCCTGCCACATTGGTTGATCCCTGTATTCACTCTTTTTTGCGTGGGCTTTCTGTTTCTGGGATTGGATTTCTTCTCTGCCTCCCCCCGGGACTTTTCCGCTAAATACTCAAAACATTTCTTCGTTTTTTTATCCCTCGAAATCCCTTTCCCATGGCGCTACACTAAAAATTTTCTTCCCCTTTTACGGTTTCCCTTTTTTGAAAAACAAATTTGTTTTTCCCACACCCGCTGTGTGGAACATGCTGTGTACATGCTTTTACTCCTCCCGTTAATTTAAAACCCTTTAATTTTCTGTTTTGTCTAGCACCGAAAGGTTTCTCATTTCTTTTTCTTCTATGTCAGGGTCCCCTTATTTTTTAAATAAAGTCCAGCCCTCTCTTCTCTCTCTCTCTCTCTCTCTCTCTCTCTCTTCTTCTCTCTCTTCTCTTCTCCATCTTGCCCGCCGAGTTTATGAAGTTTTTTTATCACTACCCCCAAAAAACTTAGCTGGTTCATTTTTGGTTTTCCCCCATGGTCCGGATTTTTCACAGTCTATTTTTCCATGTGACTGAAATCTTCAATAAAGAGAAGGTTTTTTCCCTTTCCCCTGTGGGTTGTGTTCACCCGCTTTGTTGTCAGAGTCCATTTTGTTTTTTGGGGGTGGGGTTTTAAACCTATCACCCCTTTTTGGGCCCCCAGTTCTAAGTTTTGTCATTTTTTATGTAGCCATTCCGGGTCCCCCTCGGAAATTTTTTCCCCTAATTAAAAATGTACTTCTTGATATGATTCAGATTGTTTTTTTTAAAAAAGTTTGTGACCAAAACCCAAATTTGAGGAAAAAACCTTTAAAGACTATTTTCTTGCCAAATTTGGAAACATTAATTAAAAATCTTTAGGTTAATGAAGAGTTGGGGAAAGCCCCCTACCCCCCCCCCCGTTTCAATATATCATGGAAAATTTCCCTGATAACTCAAAACCCGTTTAAAGTCCTTTATTTCATTCTGAAATGGCCGATATCATAGGGCCCGGCAATTAGGGGGGGAATTTTTGGTGGGATTGCTGGCCACTTGTTGATGGTTGCCAAATAAATCATTTTTCAAAACAAGTTAGGCCCCAGGAATTTATGTTTCCCAACAGAGAAAATAGATTAAACAGAAATGAAAAATAAATGGATAAGCAATAAAATTTTTAAAAAAAATTTTGGGGTCAAAATAGAAGGCCCTTTACAGGAGAATTTAAGATTTGGGGGAGCGCCATTAAAGAAATTTAAACTATTTTTTAATTTAAAAAGAGACATAAAAAAAAGAATTTAAAAAAAAAATAGAAATTTTTAAAATTTAAAAGGGGCTCGAGGATTAACTCAAAAAGTTTCTTCAAAATATGTAATTTGTAAGATTAAAAAAACAAAATAAAAACACCTTTTTAAAAATTTTCTTAGGTTTAGCTGAAAGGCAGTGACAGAAATGTGTACAAAAATTTTTAAAAATATTTCCTCTCAGTTTTTATTAAGGATACCGAGGATTGGGAAATAAAAAAGTTGGGGGGGTCCCGGGGAAAATAAGTTATGAAATATCAAAAATCACTAAAAACATGGTTTTTCAGACAAATAGACTTAAAACCAAAACTACTCCCGGGGCCGATGGGAAACGTTTTTCAAGGTTTAAAAGGAATGCAAGGGGGTAAATTAGCAAAAATGTTTATTCCATTCTTCAAAACATTGAAAGATTCTTTGCATCGAATTATAAATAAATTTTTTCTAACCTCCATTGAAGGAAATTTTTTTGTAATCAATTTAATGCCGAGGCCAATCGAAGGGCCCCCTTGAAAGTATTAAATTTTTCCCAAAGAATTAGGGCATGGTTGTTCATTGGGGCGTTTTGGGCCCTTTCGAATTTCTGTTTTTCCCGCCCAAAGGGATTTGAGGAGGTGAAACATGTTTAAAGGGAAAAAGTTATTATGTATAGGGACTTTTGTAAGGACTGATAGTTCCCCCATCGGTAAAAGGGTTTAAAGAAAACCCGAGGCACACAGTTTTAAGGGGGGGGTGGTTGACAGATAGGCAACAGAGGGTGCAAAAAATGGGGGGGAAAGGAGAGTAGGGATGCGTTCCCCAAGTGGTGTTTCCACGGATCAGTTTTTGGGGGCCCCTTTGGGTTTTTCACAATAGCAGAAAAAGGAAAAAGATGGCATAAATAAATTCCCCCTATGATACCCCAAAAAAGGCCTTGGATTATTTCTGACGAAACGCTGCGGGAAGATCTGCATAGGGCTTTGCCCGTGAAACAGAGAAGCGGCCCGTTGGAATTTTAATTTTTGGGGCAAAAAAGCAAAAGGGTTTTAAGCCTTGGGAAAAGGAAATTTTTTTAAAGACCCTTATAAACTAAATAAAGTAAATCTTAAATTTTTCTGAATGCGAAAAAAAGATTTTTTAGTTCAGGTTAGGGAAAATTTAAACTAAGGCCAAGGAAAAAACGTGCCCAATTTTTGTGAAATTAAAAACAATAGAATTCTTGGCTTTTCTTTCAGGAAGTATAAAAGTTATGTAAATAGGCACAGATGAACTAATGTGACATTTAAAATTTCAGCAACGTTTCGCCTTTTCCGGAAAATTTGTCAAAACGTTTAAAATAATGCAAGGACAGGTTTCAAATAGGTTCGCCATTTTGGTGACTTGAGTGGCTCCCGATGGAGCGTCCGACTTTGTACAAGTGATGTACCGTTTACAGCCGTATGCCAGGGGCAGCTCTATGTCAAGGGCACGGTGAGTTTTCTTCAGAGCAGGTGGAGTACCGTTTACAGCCCTATGGTGAGGGTAGCCTTATGGCATGGGCACGGTGAGCCTTCTTTCAGCACAAGTGGTGTAGCAGTTAGTTACACTTATCGTAGACGCCCAGTAGCTGAAATTTCAGTATCGTCCTTGGTCCGGTGTGTGCAGTCTTGTCATATTTAACTCGACAGACTCGTCTGTGCAGTTCAGTTTATTGAGAAAATTTAAATGATCCAATCTTGAATAATAATTTGGTTCATATATGAGTGTTGTACAGTTGTCGAAGACATCGATGAATTGCTTCACAAAATTTTGAACTTTTTGTGGTGTAAGCTTTTATGGGGCAACAGAGGCGTATTTGGCAGTTACATTGTAGAGTCGAGGGTGAAGCTCTGACTAATATGGTGGTCTGGTTTGCAGGTGTAGTGAAGAATAGAAGATTGACTCACGAAATCGTAATGATACGATTACAAGCAAAACATACCACGGGCGGGAATAGAACTCTCAGTGAGTCGTAAAACTCCAGGCCAGTGAATAAGCCACTGAGCCAGTTGGCTACAACCATAGAGAGGTTAGTACAGGCACCACTGTGACCACAAATGCATGTTTTTACAGATGAATCTCCCCCCAGCGTGGCCGCGACGAACTCTGGCTCTAGGCCCCTCAAATTCATCATCATTATTGTGGCCAGCTGGCCGAGTGGCTTACTCGGTGTCCTGGAGTTTTACGATTCACTCGCCACGAGTTCAATCCCCACCCGTGTTATGGTTTGTTTAATCGAAGATTCTCCAGGTCAGGCTGGGGGTTACCTGGAGGTTATTCCGGGGATCAACGCCCCCGCGGCCCGGTCCATGACCAGGCGTGGTCAAGTTCTTCGCATGAGGTGTTAGAGTCTTGATCTTTATGTGGAGTAGCTATGAGTATGGAAATGGTGGTAGGCTCCTATGACGGGAATGGGGAGGGTAGTGCTGATGTTGGGGGTATGCATCAATAAAGGGGGAGGTGTCTTGAATAAGGTTTTAGGCAGGGGAAAGAAAGTGGATATAGGGATAAGTGGGAAGGGTCTGGAGGCTAAGGTTGCGTCTTACGTTCATCGATGCTGGGTGCTCCCTTTCGTTTATCTAATGCCCTTCACCATCCCTGATGGGTTTTCAGGTGCAATCTCAGATGTTCCTTGTCTTTTATCATTCTGTCTCAATCCAGGTGTGAGTGAATGTGTTTCTATGTGTGTGTGTCTTTGTGAATCTGAGAGTATAAGTGAAGGTGTGTGTGTGTGTGTGTGTGTGCGTGTTAGCTGTGGGTTACATGGAGACATGAATAGTCACTATGCTCTTTGCTGGTTTATTCTTGAGCATTACGACAAGCTCCGTCACTAACAGGGAGTCTGTATTCGGAACTGAAGTTGTATGCCCAGTCTAGGTGGCAGGCTGTCATTTTCCTTC
>NW_026470504.1:0-11950 GCF_026875155.1 Cherax quadricarinatus | reverse complement strand
GTCTGATTTTACGAAATTTGAAATTTTTATAATATTTTACCCCAAAAACATTCTCTTTCTGTTTCACTTGGACCAGAAAACTGATTTTTAATTGCGGGATTATATAGTTTGTAACCTCCCTTCTCCCGGTAAAGATAAGATTTTTTTTGGGGTTTTTCCCGGAGGGAAAGCCTCCCAAGGCACCACACCAAAAATCAGTGCATCAACGAGGACTCCGAAATCTTTTTGCTACTGAGGTCCGAAATACTCATATCTACCCGAAATGCTCATAGTTTATTATATAATAATTAGGTAATAAAAGCCCCCCAATAGAAATAAGTCGCTCTGATATTTTTGGGTTATCATAGTTCCTCCCAATATGTGCTATGTTGAAAATCCTGTAACTGTTTTTGTGTATACCTGAATAAACTTACATGCTAGTGGCTTACTATGTGTTTAACAATATTTTATGATTTGTTTGCTACACATTGAATACCATGCAATGAAATAAATTATTGAAATTGAATTTAATCTTTTCCCCAGGATGCGACCCACAACAGTCGACTAAACCTGGGGAAAAGGCAGCGGTGTAAAAAAAAACACTCCAACCCGTTTCCCCTTTTCCCGGGGAGCTATTCCGTTCCCCATTGTGTGAGCTGAGATGTATAACCGAGCCATTGAAGCTAATAAAGCACTACTCCCACTTGTGAGTCAGCTCAACATGCCACTACCATAATAATCACGTATTTGTTCTACTGGTGGTACCCTCAAAATCCTCTGGCTGCTATTACTTTCAAACTCCTGCGCTACTGGTTTTAGTTTTAATTGAAAAAAATAAATATTAACCCACAAACAAAGTCAATTTTCTCTTATAAAAAACAAAAATAATATTAAAATCTTTATTTCTAAAAAAGTCGTGAAATAATTATCGACCTAACTGTTTTCAGTAAATATACTTTAAATTTATTATACCTGGGTTACCTGGAGAGAGTTCCGGGGGGCAGCCCCCGCCCGGGCTGGACCGGCCCCCTGTGGATCAGAGCCTGTAACCAGGCTGTTGCGCTGGGTGCACGCAAACCAAAGAAAGAGCCCCAGCCCGCTGACCCGGGAAATGACTTTGGTGCTTGTCCAGTCCCCTTGAAGACTGCCCGGGGGGTTTTGTTGGTAATCCCCCCTTTTGTGTGCTGGGAGGGTTTGAACAGTCTCGGGCCCCTGACCTTATTGTAGGTCTCTTAACGTGTATGACACCCCCGCTTTTCATTGGGGGGTGGTGCTCGTTCCAAATCTTTTGCTTTTGTAGTGAGTGATTTTCGGTGCAAGTTCGGTATAGTCCCTCAGGTTTTCCAGGTGTATATAATCATGTATCTCTCCCCCCTGCGTTCCAGGGAATACGGTTAGGAACCTCAAGCGTCCCAATAATTGAGGGGTTTTATCTCCGTTATGCGCCCGGAAAGTTCTCTGTACATTTTCTAGGTCGGCAATTTCACCTGCCCGAAAGGTGCTGGAGTTTTTCCTGGAGAAAAGTTTGGGGGGAACGCCCCCGGGCCCGGGCTGTGACCAGGCCCCCGGGTCAGCGCCCGATACCGCTGTTTCTGTGGTGCCCCAAACCAACTTTTACGACCCCAGCCCGGGTGATCAGGAATGACTTTTGGGGCTTGTCCGTGCCAGATTGAAATGCAGGGGTTGTTTGGGAATCCCCCTTTTGTGTGTGGGGGGCAGTTTAACAGTCTCGGGCCCTGAACTTTTTTTATGGTCTCTTAACGTGTAGTGAACCCCTGCTTTTTATTGGGGGGGTGGTGCACGCGCCAAGTCTTTCTTTCTATGAGGGGTTTTTTGGGGCAATTTTTGGTACTAGTCCTCTAGGTTTTTTAAAAGGTGTATTAAACATGTATCTCTCCCTCCGGTTCCCGGGAAGGGTTAGAAAACCCCAAGCGCTCCCCGTAATTGAGGTGTTTTTCTCCGTTATGCGCGCGTGAAATTCTTGTCATTTTTTTAGGGCGGCAATTTTTTACCTGCCTTGAAAGGGCTGTTAGAGTGAGCAATTCCAGCCCAGATGAACAAGTGACCCGAAGAGTGTTCATGGGGTTGGCTCCCTAGTTTTTAAGGGTTTTCATTACCATCCTGCATTTTTTTAGCAGATGCGATTTATCAATGTTATGGGCCTTAAAATGAGATCCTCCGCTGATCACTCCCAGGTCTTTGACGTTGGGTTTGCTCTATTTTTTTGGCCCGAATTTTTTTGACTCTGATGAGTTTAAATTTTCCCATTTTACCCTATCGATTAAAAAGAAATTTCTCATCGTTGACTTATATTGTTTTCTGCAGCCACTGAAAGATTTGGTTTATGTCCGCCTGGAGCTTTGCGTTCAAAAAGCAACCAAACCCCCCAAAATAATATTACACCCAAACAACTATTCAGACCCACCGTCAAAAAAAGGTCAGTTAAGGTCACTAGGATTATAATATCACACAGATATTTACTTTAGCTTTACACACAAAAAAAATGATAGACAATGGAAGACACTGTCATGCAGATTCGGGTGTCATCTGCAAAGGAAGACACGGTGCAGTGGCTGACATCCTTGCTATGTCGGCTATGAGGATGAGGAACAAGATGGGAAGCCCAGTACTGTAGCCTTGTGGAACAGAGCTTTTCACCGTAGCTGCCTCGGACTTTACTCTGTTGACGACTACTCTCTGTGTTCTGTTAGTGAGGAAATTATAGATCCATCGACCGACTTTTCTGTTATTCCTTTAGCACGCCTTTTGTGTCGTCTATTACGCCATGGTCACACATGTCGAAGGCTTTGCAAAGTCTGTATATATTAACATCGAATCTTTTGTCTTTAAGTGCATTTATGGACCTTGTCGTAGTGATCCAATAGTTGAAGACATACAGGAGTGACCTGTTCTAAACCATGTTTTGCCCCTGGGTTGTGTACTGAAGGGTTATTCAAGATGGGTGGTGATCTTGCTTCTTAGGACCCTTTCAAAGATTTTTATATATGGATGTTAGGCAATTGGTCTGTATTTCTTTGCTGTTGCTTTACTGCCCCCTTTTGTGAGTGGGCTATGTCCTGTTTGTTTTTATAACTGTGGGACGACCCCCCGTGTCCAATGCCTCCCCTCCATCGGAATGGAAAAGGGCTCGTGATAGGTCTTCTTGCAGTTCTTGATGAACACAGATTTCCATGAGTCTGGACCTGGGCAGAGTGCATGGGCAAATGTTGCATTTAACGCCTGTTCGAAGTCATTGGCGTCAGGATAACAACGGATAGGCTTGTGTTTAATCCAAATTTTGTTGCTCTCTCATAAAAAATCATTTGATCTTCGACTCTCAGTCTGGTTAGCGCTTGCTAAAAACTGATCATATGGGACTTGAGTACTTTTCACTCATTTTCCTTGCTGTCCATCTGTGAGGACCCATCTTGTTTTAAGTAGGGGCCCCCAATACTGGAAGTTGTTTTCTCGATTTTGATTTGCATAGGAGAAGAAATACTTCGGTTTTTCTTTCGATTTCATTTATGACTTTATTTCTTCCCGCGATTCCTGACTCCTAAAGGATTCTTTAGCTTAAGTTCGATGCTTCCTATTCCTCTGACCAGTGTCTGCCCTACGCCATTTTCAGATATATATCACCTCTTTTAGCCGTTCTATTATTCTTTTCCGTCGCCTGTACAGGGAGCGCCTGTCCTCTTTCTGTTTTAACATCTACTCCTCCTTAATCTTAGAGGAATAATCCTTTGTGCAATACATCGAGTGCCACCGTGTTAATCTGTTCTAGGGCAAAATTGGGGTTCTGTGTCATATATATCTTTCCCAGCTTATATCGTTTAGGACTTGGTTTACGTGTCCCACTTTATGTTTTTTGTTATTGAAGTTGAATTTGGTGAAGGCATCCTCGTGACAAATCTCATTATGTCGGTCTGGGCTCCGCGCATACATGATGGAACCTCAATTATGGTTGTGATCGCGTGAGTATATTCTTTTTGATATGGTGACATTTCTTATCAGATCATCATTGGTTATTGAAGATGTAGGTCTAGTGTATTCTCCATCATTATGCTCTATTATTTGCTGGATTAAATTGAATTATGTGCAGAGATTTAAAAGTCGCGTGAGTGTGAGTTTTCATCAGAGCTGCCTCTGTGTTATACTGCAACAATATTAGTTTGCTAAATTCCCCAATTTAGGTGCCTTAAGTTGAAATCCCCCAGAGCAAGATGTTGGGTGCAGGAGCTGGAAGGTTTTCAGACAGTGGTCAATTTTTAACAGCTGTTCTAGAATTGCTGGATGTTGCACCGGAGCTTTGTAGACTACCACAATGACTATGTTTTGGTTCTCGACCTTTACTGCTTAAAACTTCCCTACATCATTTGAGGCATTTAGCATTCTGGCAAACAAGAGACTCTGCAATGTACAGCCAACCCGCCCCCCCTTTTGCCTGTTTCACTCTGTCACATCTGTTAGGTTGTAACCTGATCCATATTCGTTTCCAATTGATCCTTTATGTGGGACCTCATGAAAGCCGCGAACATTGCCTTTGCCTCTGCAAGCAGTCCACGGATGAAAGGTATTTTGTTGTTTGTTGCTGGCTTTAGACCCTGTATATTTGCAAAGAAGAATGTTATCGGACTGGTGGTATTGTTGGTACTGGGGGGGGATTTTTTTTCCGGGATTAGTATCTGCAGAGCATTTCTGGCAAATTTGGTTAAGTTTGTCTCCAGGATGCGACCCGCACTGGTCTCCTAATACCTAGGTGACTATTTACTGCTAGGTAAACTGAGACAGAGGTTGTCTTAAGGAAACATGCCCAAATGTTTCCACCCATACCGGGGATCGAACCACGGACCTAAAATGTTTGAGCTGAAAGCTCTATCAACCGAGAATGAGTAATGCAATAACTTAGCAAGAGAAAGCGGATTTAATACACTTGTGGAAATGACTATTGATTTAATTAGCAAAATATAAACGAATATTTAGTCACTATGACATTTAAAAATATTCTGGGTTTTAATTTTGTGCGACAAATATTGAAGAAACTTAAGAAGCTGTGCATAAGATAAGAGATAAGATAAGAATTTTGGTTTTAGGATTTTAAAACCCCGATGGTTTAGCCCCCCAGGATAACCCAAGAAAAGCAGTGGGTTATATCGAAGGAACCCATTGGAGGTCCTCAGACTTGTCCCACAGGATGCTACCCACACCGGTCGGCTAGCACTTACTGCCTAGATAAATGGGACAACAGGTGCTAGGAAACACTCCCAAAGTTTCCACCCTTGCTGAGGATCGATCACGCAGTACTCACGGGAAGCGACAGGCGTGGCCTACCGACACGGGCAGCGCAGCATAGTTAATGCACTGCTCAAAAAACATTTGAAGTTCAATGTGGATAAATTTTAAATTTCTCCTCTAGGGAAAAATTTCGGGGAAAATAACGCAGTAAAACATAACAGAGCGAAAAACAATGTGAAGGCCCGGGGAGAGAAAATGCCAGAAAATTTACATTCAAGAACAGCAATGATCTTCACAATGAAAGGAAAAATGATAGGATGCAAAAATGAGACCCTTCAAAATATGGATTCAAGCTGTTTTTTTTTTTCCCAAATCACTTTTTCTCTCTAGGTTGGTATTGCAAACACACCCCTTTTCAAGGGCGGGGCAAAATTGGGACCTGGAGTATATCCAGAAAATTTTCACCCCAAAATACAATAAAGAACAAAAATTATTGGGAACGTTGAAGTTCCTTGACCTGTACCTTGGAATGCAGGGGAAAAATACATCAAGATAAACATTGGGGAAAAATTCTAGAGAACTAGCCCAAGTTCACACACAAATCAAAAATCTGTCCCTACAAAAGCAAGTGCTGCAATATCCCCCCCAAAAGAAAGCAGGATGTTAGGGGGGGTTTTCCCAAAAAGAACCCGGGCCGTTTTCAAGAGATAGTTGGACAAGGACCTAAAGCAGTTTCTAAAAGGGCGGGCGTGGTTCGTAATCGGTTTCCCTGGGGCCCAGCAGTAACGCCTTGTTGATTAGGCCTATCCACAGCAAGGCCGGGTCATGGACGGGGCCACGAGGGTGTTGCCCCCCGGAAGGTCCTCTCAGGTAGACCCAGTATATGTTATGCAGGTTGTATGCGTTGGTGGCTAAAGGTTTTGCAGTGTCTTTGAATCGTTTAGGTATTAGTATACGGGATCGAAGCACGGTAACAAGGAAACTTGTCGTGAATAAACTCCTCAACCGTCCCAAGGGGGGGTTAAATCGCGGACAGTGGTCTAAACTCTGATGGTGTTCAAACCCTGCCCGGGGGTATGTTTGTTTGTAATCGTGTTTTTACGATTTCGTAGTCAAAAAAGAACTCCTTTTTGTAGCATCAAGTGGCACTTCACCCGCTAAAGTTTTTTCTCATCTTTTTCAACGGCACAAATAAGGAAAGGGGGGAAAAATTTAAACCCCGTTATTTTTGTATATTCATTCTCATTAAAAAATTTTTACCATTTGGGTGAATTAAATGAACTACTCCTAAAGTACTTAAACAATTAAATTTTTTAATTCTATTAAGATAAAATTTAAAATAGAAATATGCGTTATTGCTTATTTATAAAAAACAAGACCTCAGGAAATTAGCACTATGCCTTTATTTATTTATCAAAGAAAATACGTACCATTTTAGTGCTCAAAATGCTCTTTCCTCGAGAACCTTAAAAAAAATTATACGTTCTGTATGTAACCAAAAATAGTGATGATAACGTAATAAAAACACGGTCTGTTTTGGAATTTTTATTAATTTTTTTTTTTTATTCAGGGGTTTTCCTTTCATATTTTTGGGGCGCTGACGAAAATATCTAAACCATTTTGCTCTATCTTTTAAAGGATTTTAAAAAAAAATACAAATTAATGATAATAAAAATAAAAATTTTTAATAAATTACGCAAATAATTTTCTGGAAAAGTACATTCTGTTAGTTTTAAGAACTTTTAAATTTTAAAAATTAAAATGAATCAAAACAAAAGATTTTATTAAAAAAAAAATTTCCCTAAGGTTGTCTTATGGGTTTGTGGGCTCTGGGGGCCTGGGGTTTAAAGCTCTCGCTTCACACGGTGAGAGCCGGGTTTGATTCCCAGCCAGATAAAAATTGGAGTGTTTTTTTTCCACCGTTTTAGTTCCCCACATAAAAAGGGTAAACCCGGGTGTTGTCGACTGTGTGGGGCATCCTGGGGCCTGACCTAAGGGGGCCTGGTCAAGACCCGGGCCCCGGGGCGGGGGACCCCCCGGAAATCTCTCCCGTAAACATAATGAGGCTCCATACCCCCTATGTCCTGAAGACGGGTACAAAACCTGTTTTCCGGTGCGTCATTTTTGAGTATTTTGTGGTTCCATGGACTAGAACAACATGAGTTTTTCTCACCTAGGCAGGCCCAAAACAGCATGGATTCCCACTCCCCTTCTAGTCGCAATGTTTTATTGATCAATACACTCGTTCGTGGTACAAAAATTTTAAAAAAAATACCGTTTGGGGTAGTACACCAAAATAGGAGTAAAATGAAATTTCTCAGAAGCATCCAAAACCCCCGTATGGGCTTCGGATGAGGATACAACCTAGCTTGGCTGGGTGCGTCATTCTTGAGGATTGTTGGGGTTTGTTACTAGAACGTCATGATTTTTTGTCACCAGAGGGGGCCAAAAACAGCAGGGTTCGCTCCTTGGCTAGTCCCCGTGTTGTTTTCATATATATAATAAAATATATATATATATAAATATATATATATATATTTATATATAGTTTAGGTGGTTTGGGCATTTAGAGAGAATGGATCAAAATAGAAAGACAGGAAGCAAAAAAAATAGGGAAGGAAGGAGGGGGAGGGGTCGTCCTCGAAAGGGTTGGAGGAGGGGGTAAAGGAGGGTTTTTTGGGCAAGGGGGGTTGGGCTCCAGCAAGCGTGCGTGAGCGTGTTAGATAAGTGAATGGAACGATGGGCTTGGGGCCTGACGATCTGTTGGAGGGGAGCAGGGTAATATTTTGTGAAGGGATTAAGGAAAACCGGTTATTTTTAATATAGTGGGGGTTTAGTCCTGGGAAAAGGGAATAAAATGCCTCCTTTAAAGGGGGGGTTTGGAATTGGCAGTTTGGAGGGATTGTTTGCGTATCTTTTTATGGTTTTCTTCTAAAAGTTGTATCTGGCACCTTGCAAAAAAAAATTTATAATGGCGAGTGTGGTGAAAGTGTTGAATGATGATGAAAGATTTTTCTTTTTTGGATTTCTTTCTTTTTTGGGCACCCTGCCCCGGGGGGAGACGGCCGACTTGTTGATATTAATATAAATAAATATATTTAAAAATATATAAATATATTATATATATATATATATATATATATAGGACTGCCTTTTTTTTGCCAAGGGGGGGAACCAAAGAAAAAACAATACACTATCACCCATTCAAACGCCTACTGGGAAATATGCTGAAACATATTTTAATCCCCTCCGACTACAAAACATCCATCCCTCAATTAGTGTGGGCATGCTCTTCCCACCCCCACTAACCGATTTTCCCGAATCCTTCAAAAGGCTTCCTTACACTCCAACAACTCCCGAAAAAACCAATAAAACATTCTCTTTAAACTAACACGTTCAAGGGTTTCTTATATGCAATCAACTGCAGTTAATTTTAATACATTTCCCAAGTTTTCGTGAGCCCCCCAGTTGCGTCCAAGTAGTCAATATCTATAAATTGGAAAAGTATTAAACCACGAAAGGCTGCAGTTTAATTAAATGACCATTTACTGTTAAAAAAAATAATTTTATGTTCTCATTACCTAAATTAATCCTCTCCTTATTTTTATATGTCCAGATTACTACCACAAAGTTCTGTCATTTTCTTTAGGGCAGCATTCATTACAAATATGTTTCCCAGTATATATCTTTCCACTCATTTAACGACCCTAGTGGTACTCTCAACACTAGGAAGTAAAAGTGTCGAGCACTAGGCACTAGTGGTGCTAACTCTGATAGTATTGGTGCGAGGCACCGGAGGTTTATTCCTCCAATATGGGCGAGGGACGAGTCGAGGCACTTCTTCACAACTAAATTCCTCACCAGCGTTATCCCCTCCACTGAACCAAACATTCCTCTCCTCTACTGTACGTGGTGCTTGGCGCCCAACTGCCCAGCGCCTATCACGCGAAGTATCACGGGAGTCTGAAGCCTCGTCCTCAGAGGAATCGTGAGTGGGAAGCCCAACCTTCTCGGTCGAAAAGTTTTCCTGCGCAGCCTCAGGCTTATTCCACTGTGTGTTGCCCTGTTGGAGGTGATCAGCTGTGCCTCCTGAAGAAGAGGTAAGCCTGCGTGTCTGAGCTCGCCTGAGGATCAGGTCAAATTCAGATCGTCTTAGCGCTCCCAAGACAAAGCTTGGACCAGTGGCCGTTGGCTCTGCAATATATGAGAATTGTTAAACTCAATGACCGACTCAGAGATTCCCAGGTATTAACAATCTCTCTTGTTGATCAGTCTTCATCTCTAGAGTGGTAATATTAACCTTTATTAGATAATATTAATCTCTGGGCGACTAATAATGAATTAGCTCAGTAATGCTAAACTTTGGAAAGGGAATATTTCTTTGGTCAGGCAGAATTAATGTTTGGTCAAAATGTATTAGGCACCAAGTAACATTAAACTCTAACTAGGCACTACAACTACTAATGCCTACTACTACTACAATGCCTACTACTACTAAAACTAGTACTAGATGTCTGGGAGACTTAAACGGCCAGCTCGAAAACAATTCCATCTTTAATGTTGATAAGTTGATGGATTCAGATAATAATAATTTAGTAGTTTTAATTATATATATATATATATATATATATATATATATATATATATATATATATATAATATATATATATATATATATATATATATATATATATATACGTATATATAGATAGATAGATAGATAGATAGATATATATGGACTATACCTGTGTGTCCACACTGGCTGACACCTATATCCATCACAGTGTGGGGCGACAGGGAGGAGCTGCTGACCACAGGGAGGAGTACAAGATCAGCAAGTACAGGGACATTAGCCAACAGTATCAATTTGTCTCAGTGGGATCAGAGACCTTGGGATCATGGGGAAAAAATGTCACACGTTTCCTTAAAGAATTGGGTTCCAGACTCATCGACACCACCAGGGACCCAAGGGCAGCCACTTTCATGTTCCCGCGGTTCAGCGTCGCCATCCAGAGGGGAAATGCTTGCTGCATACTTGGCTCACGTCCAGCCTCGGAGGAGCTGGAGGAAATTCATGATCTTTGATACATTGTGCCATTGTATTCATGTTTATGTTTTTTTCTGTAAATGTATTTTGTTTATTAATATAATATATATATAAATATATATATATATATATATATATATATATATATATATATATATATTATATATATACATATATATATAATATATATATATATATATATATATATATATATATATATATATATATATATATATATATATCGTGCCAAATAGGCAGAACTTGCGATCTTGGCTTAAATAGCAACGCTCATCTTGCTATATAGGACAAACGAAAATTTGTGTACGCAATAATTTCGCCAAAATCATTCTGAACCTAACGAAAAAAATATATTTCATTGTGTTTGTTTAGTGTTAAATTACTGTTAACAAATCTAAAATATATTTTGTTGGGTTAGGCTAAAATAAATTGCTCTTGTTATAACAAGGTTAGGCAAGTTTTCTAAGTTTCTTTTGGCGCAAAATTAAATTTTTTTACATTAACATTAATGAAAAAAAATATATCTTTAAACGTATAAGAGAAAATTTTGGAAAGGACTTAATTTTAAATGAGTTCTTGCTAACTGACCAGTTTTACATATTCGGCACGACAAATATATATATATATATATATATATATATATATATAATATATATATATATATATATATATATATATATATATATATATCGTGCCGAATAGGCAGAATTTGCGATCTTGGCTTAAACAGCAATGCTCATCTTGCCATATAGGACAAGTGAAAATTTGTGTATGCAATAATTTCGCCAAAATCATTCTGAACCTAACGAAAAAAATATTTTTCACTGGGTTTGTTTAGTATTAAATTATTGTAAACAAATCTAAAATATATTTGGTTGGGTTAGGTTAAAATAAATTGCTTTTGTTGCAAATTTTGGTGCAAAATTATAAATTTTTGCATCAGCATTAATGAAAAAAATATATCTTTAAACGTATAAGAGAAAATTTTAGAAAAGACTTAATTTTAAATGAGTTCTTGCTAAATGGCCAGTTTTACATATTCGGCACGACATATTAAAATATATATTATATATATATATATATATATATATATATATTATATATATATATATATATATATCAATGAAACCACGAAACAAGTGATTTTGAGTCATTTATGAAACCGCGGCAGGCCAGGGCTCGACCCCACGACACGTTGTCCCGCCTCAAGAGACAACACAACATACCATGTCACCTTACCACTAACCCAGCGATCCTGCAAAAATCACGCATCCAGCAGAGCTAGATGTTTTTCTCGTGATCCGACGACACTCGTGGCAGTGGTAAATGATTCAAAATCACTTGTATCGTAATTTCATTGCTATATAGACTGCTTGTTGAGGCGGGTATTCAAACAGGAGGAGGTTGAAATTAATCCTTGACATACCGCTGCCACGAGTGTCCTCGGATCACGAGAAAAACATCTAGCTCTGCTGCATGCATGATTTTTGTAGGATTTCTGGTTCAGTGGTAAGGCGACATGGTACGTTGTGTTGTCTCTTGAGGCGGAACAATGTGTCGCGGGGTTGATCCCTGGCCTGCCGCATTTAGGTAAATAATTCAGAATCACTAGTTTCGTGATTTCATTAATATATATATAATATAAAATATATATATATATATATATAAATC
>NW_026470503.1:0-11202 GCF_026875155.1 Cherax quadricarinatus | reverse complement strand
AAAATTGTAATAAAATTTTGTATACATTGGAGGGAGAGAGTATGGAGGAAGTGAATGTATTCAGATATTTGGGAGTGGATGTATTAACAAAAGTTCTATGATGGATAAGGTGAATCATAGAATTTACGAGAGGGAAAAAGGTGAGTGGTGCACTGAGGAGACTGTGGAGACCAAGAACTTTATCCAAGAAAGCAAAGAGGGGAATGTCTCTGAGTACAGTTATACCAACGCTCTTGTATGGGTGTGAGGTATGCGTTGTGAATGTTATAACAAGGAGAGGGCTTTAGGCAGTGGACATGTCATGTATGTTGTGAATATAATTCAGAGAATCCATCGTTTGGAGGTTAGGAGGAGGTGTGGGATTTCCCTAACTATTATCCAGAGGGCTGAGGAGGGGTTATTGAGATGATTTGGACATGTAGAAAGAGTGGAATGAAATAGAATGACTTTGAGAGTGTATAAATCTGTAGAGGAGGGAAAGCGGGTAGAGGTCGGCCTACGAAAAGCTGGAGGGAGGGGTAAAGAAGGTGTTGTGTGTGAGGGGCTTGGACTTCCAGCAAGTGTGCATGAGCGAATGAGGGCAAATGATTTTTAGGACTTCACGTGCTGTTGGAGTGTAAGCAGGGTAACATTTGTGAGGAGATTCAGGGAAACTGGCAGGCCAGACTCGATTCCTGGAGATAGGAAGTACAGTGCTGGCACTCATAAGGAGTTTTAATGTTGCAGTTTTATAACTGTAGTGTAAGCATGCCTCTAGCAAGACAGTGATGGAGTGAGTGATGATGAAAGTTATTCTTTTCCGGGTCACCCTGTCTTGGTGGGAAACGGCCAATGTGTCAATAAAAAAAATAGTTAAATGTTCACAGTGTTCAATTTTGCATTCATTAAGAACCTTGAGAAAAAAAACTCATCAGGACCCGGCGATTTATTTTGCTTCAGTCCAGTCGGTCTACTTATTTCATAACCATTTTGCTAGTGACTGAGATATTACATAATTTATCTTCTTCAGTCCCACTATATTGTTAATGTCTTCCTGTGTGAAAACCAAGAGAAAATAATTATTAAAAAGAAAGCATATTTCATTTTCATTTTCAGTAAGACACCCAGAGTTATCGGGAACCTATCTTTTCTCTAACTTTTGTTGTATAAACCTGGAAGAAACCTTTTGGGTCAGTTTTCGAATCCCTACCAACTTTAATATCGTTGTCATGCTTAGTATTTCTTATCCCCTTTCTAACGTCACTCTTAATGTCATTATACTGATTCATAAAATAACTCTCACCTCTTTGGATGCACCTAAAATATATTTGAGCCTATTATTCATCCATTTAGGGTCATTTCTATTCGATCTAATTTCTTTATATGGAATAAATGTACTTTGCGCAGCATGTATAGTGTTCAGAAAGCTGTCATATTGATAGTTCTCGTCGTTACCCCAGTCAACAGATGACAGACCCATTGTAATCTGCTAAACGAAAATCTGGGACCGTTACTGCGTTATCCATACTATCATACTTCCATTCAATGTTAACGGTGGTTGATTTGTGGGAGCTTGCGCCGAGTTCCTCAGTTATTTCCAAATTATTAACAAGGGTTTCCTTGTTTGCCAGAACCAAGTCAAGTAGGTTATTTCTCCTTGTAGGTTCTGTCACAAACTGCTTCAAAAACAATCCAAATTCCCAGTCATAATATTCCAATGAATTATTACCTATTCTTGCTTTGTGGCCTTAACAAATTCCTCCCAAAGTAGTTTTCCTTGGTCCCTGTCTAAGTTTGGGGGACGGTATATCACGCTTAAGATCAATTTTTATGCCCCTCTGAAAATTCTTTCCAATCAGAATTTGCGTGTGTTATTTCAGACTTCATACCCATTTTTATGCAACAGTTCAAGCGATCTCGGACTTAGAGTGCCACCCCACCCCCCTTCCCGATACTTTTGTCTACTTGAAACAACTTAAAACCATGAATGTAACATTCAAGAGGAATGTCCCGATTTTTCGTATTAAACAACGTCTCAGTTATGGCAAATAAATAAATGTTACCTGCACTTGCAACTAATCTCAACTTGCCCATCTCATTCTTAGCTCTGCGTCTATTAGTATAATATAAGCTTAAAGACCCTCCTTTCTCTGCTCATTTCTGTTTTTCCACTATGCCTATTACTGTCTTTGTTACCTAATGCCACTGGTTTTCCAATATCCACCTCATTCCGCCTATTACTAGTTTCCCTTAAATTCACAATATTTATACACTGGGACTTCACTGTTTTCTCCCCAAAAGCCGTACCACTAACTATTTCTAGTTTAAAGCCCTAACAGTTCTCTCCATTGCAGTGACCAGTGCCTCGACCCCAGACCTAGATAGGCGAACCCCCATCCCTGGCATACATGTCATTTCTGCCATAGAAGAAGTCCCAGTTATCAATGAATGGTACTGCATTATCGTTACAGTGTTTGTCCAGCCAACAATTAATACCAATTGCTCTGGACAACCATTCATTTCCATCACCCCTTCTTGGCAAAATGCCACATATAACAGGGCGCCCTCCCTTCTTCCTAATTATGTCTATTATTGTCCTGTGCCTTCTAACTAAATCCTCACTTCTATGCTTGCCTACATCATTGCATCCAGCACTGAGGCAGATAATAGGATTGATCCCATTACCATTCATGATGTCAAACCGGCTAACAATATCCTCCATCCCAGCCCGAAGAAAGCAAACCCTCTGTTTCTTACCCCTATCCTTCCAGCAGAAGGCCCTGTCCATGTACCTAATCTGACTATCCCAATCAAGAACAATATTTTTACCTTCCTTGGTGTCGTTCATCATGACATTCCATGTAGTCAACTCAAATTCGTCGGGTAGCACAGAGAATGGGTTCGATCTTTCCACAATAGTCTCTTGGATCTTCATTGTTTCTACCTTTCCATCCATCCTCTTCATCGTTAACTTTGTCCCGTGCTTTCCAGCCACTGTCCAGGTTTCTTTTTTGACTTGAGGATTCACAAGAAGGATTACTACGAATCCTCTTGTTTTCCTCAGTTAGTTGCTGTATGTCAAGCTTAGCCACCCTCAGTTCTTCCTTAAGCTGCTGGTAGAGTTGCTCAAGAGAGGACATCTTTTTCAGATTCACAGGGAGCACACTAGACACGTCTTCACAGAGCAAAGTACAGGTCACAACTGGGCAAAGTACAGGTCACAACTGAGCAAAGTACAGGTCACAACTGAGCAAAGTACAGGTCACAACTGAGCAAAGTACAGGTCACAACTGCAAAGTACAGATCACCACTGAACAAAGTACAGGTCACCACTGAGAAAAGTACAGGTTGCCACTGAGCAAAGTACAGGTCACCACTGAACAAAGTACAGGTCACCACTGAACAAAGTACAGGTCACCACTGAGAAAAGTACAGGTCGCCACTGAGAAAAGTACAGGTCGCCACTGAGCAAGTACAGGTCACCACTGAACAAAGTACAGGTCACCACTGCAATGTACAAGTCACCACTGGGTAAAGTACAGATCACTCTGTGGATTTACCTCACAAGGATCTAATTTAAGATATGCCTAGCTGTCTTGGGGCTGTTGCAGTATGTTCTTGTCTTGGCACCTTGCTGAGCACGGTGTACCTCCAAATGTTTTTGCATTCTTGGTTATGTGTGCCCTCTCACATTCGGAATACATGGCAATTACACCACAAAGCATTGTTATTTGGGATTTTCTGTGGTAATAGGACTTTTGCATGTGCACTTTAAGGGGTTTAATGGTCGCTCTATTGTTGTTCAGTGTTTGTTGTCGTTGGTCAAAGTGTTGGCTGCTCCTTCACAACGTTGTATCTACCTTGGATATGTTTTTATATATTTGGATCATCGATGTTTTACTCAGTTGAAATTCTGACATTATTAGGAGATAAAGTGCTTCCTGTGTTAGATAAAACATTTACAAATACTGACGTACTTTTGGATGTCTGTACAGAGAATACAGTAACTGTATCGCTCCATTACATTTATGCTGAAACTAATTATTGTTCGGAATATATCATAGTTGAATTTTCTGGGAAATTTCCGTTGCAGGATGCTCGTCTTGTGACTGGAACATCTAGCATTCCTATTGAATCTCTGGAAACGAATAATTCAGCGAGGAAGTTAACATAAGTCCCGGAAGTTCACAGAACAGAACACGTGTTATACCACTGGCGTAGAAAGTTATTTTGCCACTTACTCTCACTGTTGATGGTGAGGAGCTGGGTCTGAACATGTTCAACAATGTACCTCATCCTTTATCGTCTTCAGCGACTAAGGGAACATAAGAACGTAAGAAAGGTGATCACTGCAGTAGGCCTACTAGCCCATACTTGGTAAGGCTTTTTCAAATCCAAACCCACTAACAAAAATATTTGCCCAACCCATTTTGAGTGTTATTCCTAGTAAGGAGGTCATGGTTGCTATTACTCTTCTCACCCACAAACACCTTATTAAGGAACAATTCGTTGATCTGTAACAGAATAAACTAAAAAATGTTGCCAAGACTGAGTACCAATCAAAGGAATTGACTCAGTGTTACTACTACAGCAATTGTGTCCGTAGGGATACGTATTATTTTGTCTGTCGTCTAGGCAAACATCATGTTGCAGAGAATACTGTGAGTAAGCTGGCTGAAAACCTTACATGGTAATGGATGAAAAAGTCGGTGATTGCACATATTAAGGAGTACAGACTAGTCCCGGAGCTAAGGGGCATGTCCTACGAGGAGAGGTTATAGGAAATCGACCTGACGACACTGGAGGACAGGAGAGATAGGGAGGATATGATAACAACATATAAAATACTGAGGGGATTCGACAAGGTGGACAGAGACAGGATGTTCCAGAGATGGGACACAGCAACAAGGGGTCACAGTTGAAAGTTGAAGACTCAGATAAATCACAGGGATGTTAGGAAATATTTCTTCAGACACAGAGTTGTCAGGAAGTGGAACAGTCTCGGAAGGGATGTAGTGAAGGTAGGATCCATACATAGCTTTAAGAAGAGGTATGATAAAGCTCATGGAGCAGGAAGAGTGACCTAGTAGCGACTAGTAAAGAGGCGGGGCCAGGAGCTATGAATCGACCCCTGCAACCACAATTAGGTGAGTAAACTTACCAGGTGACTGGCAAGCCAAACGAGTTCCCAAAACAGGCACCACTAGTGTCTATATGAACAACCACAACCTCTGACATTGCATAGCAACCAGTAATTATTTATATTAATTGCTTCGTCAATGCTTTATCCCAAAGATATCCCTGTGAGAAATGCATGGATAACGCGCACATAGGATAGTGAAACTTATGCCGGCGTTTTGGTCCGACTTGGACTATTGACAAGTCACACTAACACTCTAAGGTGAGAGAACCAGAATATATAGGACAGGAGGACAGGGATGGAGCTAATAGAGGAAGAAAGAATGAAGTCCAAAAGTAGTGGTTGGGGTAATAGTAGTAATGGAAGTAATAGCAGAAGTAGTAGTGGTAGTAGTAAGTAGGGGGAATCGAAGTAATAGCACCAGAGATGGTAAGGAGAGTGAAACGAGGCAATAACAGTAGAAGTAGTGGTAAGGGTAGTAGCAGAAAGGGAATAGTAGAAGTAGTAGTAGTAGTAGCTGAAGAGTAGTAGTTGTATTAGTACAGTAGTAGAAATAGAAGTGGAGTAAGGGTAAGGACAAGATAGAGGAGCACTGCCGGAGAGATAATGGCCCACAAAGGTGGGACCAAAACACAGGAGGGAAAAACTGAAGGACAAAACACACGTAGGCAGAAGAAAGGAAGACAAAAAAATAGGAAAGGAGAAGAAAAAATCATGTCAAGTCACGAGTATTCTGAAGTTTGGAGCCTTTGACAGTGTAATGAAGAAGGAAGACATCAACAACGACAAAACCACAACTAAGACTCATATTAGGAAAGTAGCGTTTAAGGGATGGATCAACAAGATGGCGTCTGCAGAGGCCGCCTTCATTACCGCCACCAGCAATAACTCTACCACTACTTCTCCACTTCCGTCTTTCTTCATTTCTTTGTCTCCTATATATACCGAATATATGTATGATAGGCAAAACAGAGTCCATGCGTTTATTTACAAATTTACTCCACCAACTAACACAGGGCCCAAATACAATGATGGGGAAGCCTGATGGTCTCAGCCCGCTGTAGTACATGTTTTACCTTGGAACACACAGGGACCAGAGCAAGAACTTGATCGCGCCACAGAACAGATGAATTAGATCGACCTCACCTTCTAGATCATCAGACGGATCATCTCAGGATTAAGACCCGTGTCAGGACTCAGTTCCTGACGAAACAGTCAAACAAATCAAATAAACCTTCGTGTGTTAGTGTAAACGGTCCAAGTCAGACCGAAAGGTCGTCCTAGGCTTCTCTTCCCTATGTACAGGTTATAAGTGTATTGTTCCAGTCAAGGTAAGGTGCCTTTTTGTTCCCTACAAGACAGATCAACTCTGTCTTTTGTTAGTTCATTGGTACTTTTCCTTTCAAAGGAAGGACTTTCAAGATGTATAGAAATCCTGTCAGATCAAAGTTCTAACTTGTCCTCTAAAACTTTTCGAGAAGCCTTTTTCCTCTGGGGAATCGCTTCTTTCACACAAATAACCCGCAGTTTGGAGAATGAAACTCATGAAGACGTTTTGTTCCTACTTGGACCATTAACTAGTTCAGATCGGACCGAAACGTCGTCATAAGTTTAATTCTCCTAAGTGCGGGTTATATGTGAATTGTGTGAGATAAATGGTTAAAAACCGACAAGTTGAAGATAAGGCACTTATGCAACACATGGAAATCTTCACTAAAGAAACGTTTCGCCACGCAGTGGCTTCATCAGTCCTATACAAAGGAGAATGGTGAACAACAAGAGCAGTTTGAGGTAATCAGTCCCTTAGCCTTGAGTCGATGTAATCAGGCCATCAGTCTTGAAAGAATTGATCGACTCAAGGCTGAGGGACCGATTACCTCAAACTCCTCCTGTTCTTCACCATTCTCCTTTGTATTGGACTGATGAAGCCACTGTGTGGCGAAACATTTCTTCAATGAAGAGTCCCATATATTGCATAAGAGGCATATATAGGCGTATCATAAGAGGGGATGGGCAGTTAAGAAATCAATATATTCAATTAAAGAGAGAAATAAAGAAAGGAATAAGAAAAGCAAAAAGGGATTATGAGGCTAAGGTCGCAAGGGATTCAAAGACTAACCCAAAAGGGTTCTTTCAGGTATACAGAAGTAAGATTAGGGACAAGACTGGCCCACTTAAGAGTAACTCTGGTCAGATCACTGACAGTGATAGGGATATGTGTGAAATTATCAATACCTACTTCCTCTCAGTTTTCACCCAGGAAAATACTAGCGATATTCCTGAAATAATAGATTATGTAGAACAGAATGATAATAAACTATGTACGATTGCGGCAACTAGTGACATGGTCCTCAGACAAATAGAGAAACTAAAGCCTAACAAATCCCCAGGCCCTGATGAACTGTTTCCAATGGTGTTAAAGGAATGTAAAGAGGAACTTAGCATACCTTTGGTTAATCTTTTTAACATATCACTACAAACTGGCATAGTGCCTGCTAAATGGAAAATGGCAAATGTAATACCTGTTTACAAGGCAGGTGACAGGTCCTTAGCTTCGAACTATAGACCAATAAGCCTTACCTCCATAGTGAGAAAATTTATGGTATCAATAATTGCCGAGGCAATTCGTAGCCATCTTGACAGGCACTGATTGATTAATGAATCTCAACACGGTTTTACAAAGGGGCGTTCCTGCCTTACGAATTTACAAACTTTTTTCACTAAGGTGTTTGAGGAGGTAGATCATGGTAATGAATATGATATTGTGTATATGGACTTCAGTAAGACTTTCGATAGAGTTCCACACCATAGGCTATAGAGGAAACTTAAGGCACACGGAATAGGAGGAGAATTTTTTTCCTGGGTAGAGGCATGGCTGACAAATATACAGCAGAGAGTTTGCATAAATGGAGAGAAATCAGAATGGGGGCACGTCACAAGCGGTGTTCCTCAGGGGTCAGTGTTGGGCCCGTTGTTGTTCACAATTTACATAAACGACATAGATGAGGGAATAAATAGCGACATAAACAAATTTGCTGATGACACCAAAATAGGCCGTCCAATTCATTCTAATGAGGACACTAGAGCACTCCAGAATGATTTGAATAGACTGATGCAATGGTCGGAGAAGCGGCAGATGCAGTTTAATATAGACAAATGCAAAGTTCTAAATGTTGGACAGTTAAATAACCATGCCACATATAAACTAAATAATGTAGATTTTAATACTACGGATTGCGAAAAGGATTTAGGAGTTCTGGTTAGCAGTAATCTAAAACCAAGACAACAGTGCATTAGTGTTCGCAATAAAGCTAATAGAATTCTTGGCTTCATATCTAGAAGTGTAAATAATAGAAGTCCTCAGGTTGTTCTTCAACTCTATATATCCTTGGTTAGGCCTCATTTAGACTATGCTGCTCAGTTCTGGTCACCGTATTACAGAATGGATATAAATGCTCTGGACAACGTACAGAGGAGGATAACAAAGATGATCCCATGTATCAGAAATCTTCCCTATGAAGATAGACTGAAGGCCCTGAATCTGCAATCTCTCGAAAGGCGTAGAATTAGGGGGGATATGATGGAGGTGTATAAAAGGAAAACAGGAATAAATAAAGGGGATGTGAATAGCGTGCTGAAAATTTCCAGCCAAGACAGGACTCACAGCAATGGTTTCAAGTTGGAAAAATTCAGATTCAGGAAGGTTATAGGAAAGCACTGATTTGGTAATAGAGTTGTGGATGAGTGGAACAAACTCCCGAGTACAGTTATTCAGGCTAAAACGTCGTGTAGTTTTAAAAATAGGTTAGATAAATTCATGAGTGGGTGTGGGTGGGTGTGAGTTGGACCTGACTAGCTTGTGCTGCTAGGTCTGGTGCAGTGCTCCATCCCTGAGTGGAGGTGACCAGACTGGGTGGGTCATTGGGCTAATCCGTGGGGGTGGGTCATTTGTCTAATCCGGGGGGGAGGGGGACATGGACCTGCTCCGCATAGGTCAGTAGGCCTGTTGCAGTGTTCCTTCTTTCTTATGTTCTTATGTTCTTATGTTCCATATGTGCATTTCTCCAATCACGGTATTATAGACTTTGAAGTCTATGATCCAGGTTTACTGCACGGAATTCTCAAAATACTGGGAAGAGGACTCGCCCATTTTCGTTGTTGTTACCCGGGAAAGTGAGCAACAAAGCCTCGGTTAAGTCCACTTTATATTCAGATATAAGAACATAAGAAAGGAGGAACACTGCAGCGGGCCTGTTGGCCCATACTAGGCAGGTCCTTCACAATCCATCCCCCTAAGAAAATATTTTCCCAACCCAAGACATGACATTCGTGATCCTCTATGAGTTTTAAAGGTGATCTGGCTGGGAAAGTCTCCTTTAGTAAAAACTTCTGTTACTATCCAACAACATCTTAAATCTGGTCATGAATTTGCAACTTTAAACTTGAAAAATGCTCAGAGAAATATGAATGAAATATGAATGAAACAGGTGTTCTCAGACCATCCTCCCCAGACTGGAGAGAGTGCAATGGACAAGTAAATTGTTGCAGCAGCAACACAGATACCAATAGGTATTCTTGAGCTTCCCCAGCGCTCGGGCTTAATGCCCAATGCTGGGATGCGGCTTCAAAAGCATCCTGTACTGCTTCCTGCCTTTTCATCTCCTGAAATCATCTGCTGCTATGATTCTGCCACACCCTTCGAGCCCAGTGTTGTCAGGGTTTGTGGCAGCCCAAGGTGCTTAGCTTCTCCCTACGAGCCCCGTGGGGGTGGGGAATTGGGCTATGCCTGGGGATAGCTAGTCCCAGAAGATGAGAAGATACTTGTACCTCCTCTCATGACAGACATTGGTCTGAAACACTCCCTCGACAGGGAGCCAAGGCCGGGCTGGGCGATTATGCGATTATGCTGGCGAATCTAGAACAGAACCTCCAGGCTGAGGGACAAATTACCTCAAACTCTTTCTGATCTTCACCATCCTTCTTTGTATAGGACTGATGAAGCTACTGTGTGGTGAAACGTTTCCTCAGTTAAGATACTCAAGTGTTGCTCATGTGTCTAATTTACATACCTGACATTACTGAAGTGTAGAGGAAAGTCTTGAAAAAATCTTACTAGGTTTTGTAACTGGATAGGGAAAGGCAGTGCCTGTGAAAGTTAAGATAGGAGCTATTTCTGTTTCTAGTTCCTAGGGATAAGAAAATAGAGCAAGGATTTCTTAGATGTTGGACATGTGTCTTAATTTCATCTTGTCGGTATTGTATACCATTCTTGTACAACCTAGATATTTAACCCACTTTTCTAAGATAGCATCGCCTTTTACTAAGCTAAGGGTAGTAAGGTGCAGTGTATCTGGTTGGAGCTTGTGAACTTTCATTCCAGCATTTATAATGGCTGCTCATCTCAGCTTATGTTCTCCAGATCGCTAAATTTTTGTAGAACCTTTCGCTTCATATATAAATGCGAGCATTTATGGCATAGAAGACAGGCGGTGACATACTCCATCCAATAGGTTACTTTATTTCCTAACTCAAACGACATTAAAAGTGCTATGCCACTGTTGAAATTGAGACATTAGCTTTAGTGGTGTTTTTTGTTCACTGTGAGGTCTGTCTGGGCACCTAACTCATGTTACTATAATTTTCAGTGATCAAAATCCACAGAATTTATTAAGTAGCATCAGTTCTTCGAATGATAGAATTAATACTTACATTCAGTATATTAAATGTCTTGTGAATGTAATAGCTGATATTTTGTCACGGTCTTAAAGTTGATGGTAAAGTAACATTGCTTAGGAGCCCAGACATTTAATATTATTTTCTTTTGTGGAAAAAGTATATGGAGTATATATATATATATATATATATATATATATATATATATATATATATATATATATATATATGGCTCCCCCCAACAACTACAAACAATCGCACTGGGATGGTCCAATAGTGGAAAATATTGCCTCAACAATGCTTCAGAGTGTGTCAGGGAAGGATAGAGCCCGCCTCCTGGCAGTGAGAGCCCTCATGCTGGGGACTTTCTGTTGGCTGTTCCCAACTCCAGCCTTGGCACACGTCTCGAC
>NW_026470502.1:0-11404 GCF_026875155.1 Cherax quadricarinatus | reverse complement strand
ATGTGGGGTGGGTAATGTGATCACTGGTGATTACAACTTCACCTCTCATTACTCTACCCACCACTCCACACTACTCACCCTCTCATACAAAACTAAACTTAATAAAATTAAAAATGGGAATAGCAAATAAGGGGGGACAGTATATTACTTTTTACCAAACACAGTTTAAAATTAAGTCTTTGTACAAAAATACTTTTGGGGGAACGGAAAAACATTTTTGGGGTTTAGACAAATGGGGTGTACATAAAGCACGGAGACGGGAACAAAAATAAACTTGACGAAAATGAATATAACTTACATATAGTACAGAGGACTTTCCCTACAAAAACTAAGCGACGGGGTCCCAAGACCTACACAGCCAGTACTGCCCCAAAGCCATACTTGCCCATGCCCTCCAACATCTCTCCCCCCAACCCCAGCTCAGCTCTGCCCCGGCCGAGTTTCCCCCCGAATTCCTCTGCTCACTGTTCCTTTGGGGTTTATATGGGGGTCCAAGCACCCCCCACAACCACGGTACGACCTAAAACCTGGTTGACGCCGTAAACAACAAAAGACCTAGACGGGGGCGGGCTGACAGACCTCTGCAAAGCAAGGTGTGCCAATAACGGGTTAAATTAGGCCCCCCCCAGAACTAAAAACCCCGGGGGGGAATATATCACAAAGGTTTAGTATTTTTTGAGCTCTAGTCCCTACAGAAGAACTATATTGGGGAGCAATAAATAATTTAGAGAAAAAATTAAATATGGGGCACTCTAATAACTTAGAGAAAAACCTAATATTTAGACACTCAATCTGAAAGATCTAGTATATGTAAAGATTCTAGATAATTTAGGAATCTAGCATTTGTGTAGCACTTAGAAACTTAGAGAAGAATAAAAGAATTGGGGAGCATCTAGAAAATTTAGAAAAGATCCAGTATCTGTGGAGCACTTAAAAAACTTGAGAAGGATCATTTTTGTGAAGCCCAGAAACTTAGAGAATAACTTATCTGGGGGCACTTAGGTAATTAGAGAAGAATTAGTTCTGGGAGCACTCTGGGTAAAAAAGAGAAGAATTTAGTATCTGGGGAGCACTCTAGAAAATTTTAGAGATGAATCTAATATCTAGGAGCACTTAGAAAACTTAAAAAGTCTAATCTGCATAGCACTTTAGAAACTAGAGAAGAATTTTATCTGCAGAGCACTCTAGATAATTAGAGAAGAAACTATATCTTGGGCACTCTGAGAATTAGAGTAAATCTTATCGGGAGCACTCTGAGAACTTTGGGAAAAGCCCCTTTATCTGGGAGCACTCTAGTAACTTAGGAAGGTGTCTGTAGGGGGGTAATGATTATAAAAAGGGGGGGTTTGGGGGGTGTCGTGGGCAGGGACAAGCAGGCGAGGGGGTGGGGGAGTAGGAATGGTGGGTGGGAAAAAAGTGAGGCACGGGTGACTACAATTTACGTCTCATTCTCACCCCCGCTGCACACTACCACCCTCTCACTACTTTAACTAAAAATAAAAAATATAAGAAATGGGAAATAGAAAATAAGGGGGAAAGTGAATTTTACATTCACTCAAACAGTTTTAAATTAAGTCTTTGTCAATAAAATATTTGGGAACAAAGAACTTTATTGTTTTTTAGACAAACGGGGGGTAATAAAGCAGTGAGACGGGAACACAACAACTTGACGAAAATGAATATAACATACAAAATAGTACAGAGGAAGTTACTACGGGAAAACTAAGCCACAGGTCCCAAAAGACCTACACAGCAAGAGTACTGCTCCAAGCCAGAACTTGCCCAATGTCTCCAACAGTCTCCCCCCCCCGAGCTCCCCCGCTCAGCTTGCTCCGGGCCCAGAGCTCGCCAAATTTCCCTTGTCGGGTTTTCCCTTGGGGTTTTATGGTGGCCCAAAGCACCCCCCACCACCAAGTTCGACCTGACGCCTAGGTCTGAGCTGTAAACAACATAAACCTCAAAAGTGGGCGGGGGCTGCGACTTTCCCAAGGCAAGGTGTGACATTAATTGGTTAAAATTGGGTTTCCCCCAGGACCTCAAAACCAGGGACTACGTCGGACCCCCCTTTCCCCCCAATTTTAAAAAATATCTGAGAACTAGGAAACTTGTCCGTTATTAGACTTTTTAATCCTAATCCTTAATTCTTTTCATTACAAAGACAAAATTATCATAATACAAAATTATTAAACTACATATATTTCCCTAACCCTTTCATCTACCACAAGGCGCGTAATCGTCCCCCTCGCAGTTGGCCAGCATAATGTTGCTTTTGGGGGTGCAAAGCCTCCTTACCCGTCATTTTCCTTAAAACCTAATATCGGGCTCCAGTCCCTTTCCCTACTTTATAGAAATGCACAGCAATGTATACCCTCGCACGTTTCCTTTGGGGCCCAAAACCCTCTCTAGGCTTCTATGGCGTGAAAACGCTCCCAAAGGGGGGCATTCTTTCAAGAACAGCAACTGGGCCCCTTCACGACCCCCAAGGGGGCATTTTCGGCACAATTCACATCACACTACAACCTGAAATCGAGACAGGGGAGGCATCGCAGCTAAGAACCTCCATTATCCTATGCCATTACTAGGTTCACTGGCCCATGAAAAAGGCGGGGATAATCACTGGCCGTTTAAGGGCGCCTTATTTCCCAGGTAACACTAAACTTCTGGCAAGTCAAAATAGGCTGGGGGAATCTCACACTCTTAATTTCTCTCAGGCTGGAAGGGCATCCCCTTTTTCCGGGGCGTACAGGTCGACCAGCAAAGGGAGGATTCACCTCAAAATCGCCCCGAAAACAGGGTGGTCCCGCAGCTGGGGTCCATCTCCCCGGCTCACGTCCCTTTCCCCATCTCCCAAAGGGTGGCAATCCTTCAAATAGATTCTCCTGTCCTGGACACCAGCCAAAAACCCCAACAACCACTGCGCTCACTGCCCCAAATCTTCTTCTTGAGCTAGGGGCCCCTCGCAGCATACAGCACGGCTACGCTATCCATCATCACAACTGGCCCTATCACAGCAGCACAAGCAGGCCCACCATCGCAGCACGGTCCCCAAAAAATTAGCATCACGCACGGGCCACATATAGCCCTCACAAAGCAGGGGTGTGTCACAGCAGCAACAGCACGGCCACGCACCGCAGCACGGCTACGCATCCCCCCTCCTACGCATCTAGGATCCAGAGGGACAGCACTACAGAAGCATCACAGCAGCTGACATCAGCAGTAGCAGGCTATGGTCAGTTTCTCAGATAGGTGAGGTCACTTCGGTCATCAACAGCAGGTGCAGCCGCGGGTGATGGTACAGGGCTGGGGGACGCAGACAGACACCCACTACAAATGGATGACCCACCAGGGCGCAACACATCTACGGGGGAATCAGTGGGTGACGGGGGGACATCAGGGGGTACAATCATAGGGATCTCTTTTGGGGGCAGTTGTGGGCTAGTTCACAAAGCGGGCTGGGTGATTTTCATTTCTTTAAATATTCAATTTCGGCCGTAATTGCTTCCCCCAAAAAATTCACCCAAATATGATATTCTCCACCATTTATTTCAAACCAACAACCAACTCCACCAAATATAATAGTGCAACCAACAATTTCGCCCCCCCTTCGAAAAAAACAAGGTCAGTTAAGGGCACTAGTATTTTAAATTTCCCCTGATATTTACTTTAACTTTACAACAAAAAAAAAAAAAGGGGGGCAAAAGTCAAAAAAGACAAAAAAATGGGACTGATTCCTATTATTAAAAAAAAAATAAGAATTCACCACGCTTGGACCCTGTCATGTAGGGGGGGGGAATGATTAGGGAAAATGGGGGAGGGGGGTCGAAGGCAGGGGAGGCAGGCGAGGGGGTAGGAGTGAGGATGCGGAATAGGTAAAGTGGGTCCTGGTGACTGCAACTTCACCTCTAATTCTCTCCCCCACTCCACACATCCCCTCTCCCCTTTAATAAACATAATAAAATTTAAAAATAGGATAGCAAATTCGGGGACAGTGAAAATTTACTATTCTACTCAAACACAGTTTTTTTATTAACTTTGTACAATAAAATATTTGGAACAGGGGGAAAATTTTTGTGGGGTTTGAAAAAATGGGGGGGTGGTACATTAAGCAGTGAGACAGGGGAAAAACAAACAAATTGACGAAAATGAAATTTTAAAATTTCAAAATGTAAGAGGACAGTTTTACTACAGGAACTAAACCAAAGGGGCACAAGCCTACACAGCAAAGTCTGCTCCAAACCCTACTCGCCCAAGTCTCCAACAGTCCCCCTCCTCCGAGACTCTCCATCAGCTCTGCTCCGGCCAGAGCCCCTGCCCCAATCTCCTCTGCTCGTGTTCCTTGGGTTTTATATGGTGGTCCAAGCACACCCCACAAAAAGTGTACGACCTGAGCCTAGGCTGACGCCGTCAACAACAAAAGACCTGTTGTTAGGTAAGACATATATGCAACAGTTAGACAACTTTATTCCGAAACGTTTCGCCTACACAGTAGGCTTCTTCAGTCGAATACAGAAAGTAGGCAGGAACAGTGAGATGTGAAGACGATGTAATCAGTCCATCACCCTTAAAGTCGTAGAATTTGAGGTTGTCAGTCCCTCGGCCTGGAGAAGTTCAGTTCCATAGTCAGGAACTATCTGAAGATCAACGACAGTGCGGAGACTTAAATACTGTCGGAAGGAGAGGTGCAGGGTAGTAGTAGTAGTAGTAGTAGTAGTAGTAGTGGAAGGCAACTGAGAGGTCATGTCCCTCTCAGATCCAACCTTCTCACTTGAAAAGCTTATCCAAGTTTTTTTTCTGTACCAAGATGCCACGTGTTGCAGTGTCTGACAAGATGAACATCAAAATGGTATACAATACCGACAGGTTGTTAGGAAGACACATATGCAACAGTTAGACAACTTTATTCCGAAAACGTTTCGCCTAACAGTAGGCTTTCTTCAGTCGAATACAGAAAGTAGGCAGGAACAGTAGAGATGTGAAGACGATGTAATCAGTCCATCACCCTTAAAGTCGTAGAATTTGAGGTTGTCATCCCTCGGCCCGGAGGGAAATTCAGTTCATAGTCAGGAACTATCTGAAGATCAAGCGACGTGCGGAGACTTAAATACTGTCGGAAGGAGAGGTGCAGGGTTTGTAGTAGTAGTATATTGTAGGGAGTGTAGTAGTAGTAGTAGTAGTGAGAGGCAATGAGAGGTCATGTCCCTCTCAGATCCAACCCTTCTCACTTGAAAAGCTTATCCAAGTTGTTTTCTGTACCCAAAATGCATATGTTGCTTATGTGTCTTACCTAACAAAACCCGTCGGTATTGTATACCATTTTGATGTCATCTTGCAGACACTGCAACACGTGGCATCTTGGTACAGAAAACAACTTGGATAAGCTTTTCAAGTGAGAAGGGTTGGATCTGAGAGGGACATGACCTCTCAGTTGCCTCTCACTATACTACTACTACTACTACTACTACTACTACTACTACTACTACTACTACTACTACTACCCCCGCACCTCTCCTTCCAACAGTATTTAAGTCTCCCCCACTGTCGCTTGATCTTCAGATAGTTCCTGACTATGGAACTGAACTTCTCCAGGCCGAGGGACTGACAACTCAAATTCTACGACTTTAAGGGTGATGGACTGATTTCATCGTCTTCACATCTCTACTGTTCCTGCCTACTTTTTACCTTATTTCACTTTTAAGAACCTATTTTGTACGGCCGAAACTTTCGGAAAGGGTTGGTTCATGACTTTTGTTGCCCCCTATATTCCCCTTTCCTACACTACCCCCGTCGGTATTTATCCCCCCTTTTGATGTTCACAAAGCCTCAGAAATGGCTGGCGACAGAAAATTTCACAAAGGCGTGTGGGCCAATAATAACTTTGTTGGGTTTTTTTTTTAAATTGGTCTTCCTCCGGATGAACCTTTTTAAAAACCCCAAGCCCAAAACTGGGAAATAATAAATTTTAACTCAAAGGAAATCCCTAGTATTAATTGAGCAATCTAGATAACTTAGAGAAGAATCTAGTATCTGTGGAGCACTCTAGATAACTTAGAGAAGAATCTAGTATCTGTGGAGCACTCTAGATAACTTAGAGAAGAATCTAGTATCTGTGGAGCACTCTAGATAACTTAGAGAAGAATCTAGTATCTGTAGAGCACTCTAGATAACTTAAGAAAAAATCTATTAACTGTGGAGCATTACTAGATAACTTATAGAAGAAAAATAGTATCTGTGGAGCACTCTATATAAAATTATAGAAAATCTAGCATCTGTGGGCACTCTAGATAACTTAGAGAAAAATCTAGTATCTCCGGTGCACTCTAGATAACTTTGGGGAAGAATCTAGATCTGCAGAGACCTAGAAAACTTATAGAAGTTTAGCATCTGCGCGCACTTTAGAAAACTTAGAGAAGAATTAGTATTGTGGACACTCTAGATTTACTTAGGAAGATAGTTCTGTGCAGCACCTGATAACTTAGAGAAAATCGGTTTCTTTGACATCTAGATGACTAAGAGAAAAATAACTTAGGAAGAATCAGTCCCTGTGGAGTCTCTGGGTAGCTTAAGAAGAATCTATATCTTGGAGCGTCTAGTAATTAGAGAAGAATCTGGATGGTGGAGCACTCTAGATAATTTAGACAAGAATCTAATTTAATGGAGCATTTAGATTACTTAAAAAGAATTTAGTATTTTGGGGGGACCCTCTAGATAACATGACAAGAATCTAGAAAACCTTGGAGCACTCTAGTACTTGAGAAGAATTAGTATATGTGGAGCACTCTAGATAACTTAGGGGAAGATCTAGTAACTTGAACACTCAAGATATTTAGAGACAAATGTAGTATTGTGAAACACTCTAGATAACTAAAGAAGGATGTAATTCTGTGGAGCGCTCTAGATAACTTGGAAAAGGAATATTGCATTTTGGGGAAAGCACTCTATATAATTAGAGAAGAATCTGTACTCGGTGCATCTAGATAACTTTGAGAAGAATCTAGAATCACAGGCATCTAAAATTAGGAAATTTGCTTTGCGCAGCCTTTAGAAAAACTTAGAGAAGAATCTAGTATTTTGGGGAGATCTAGAATACTTGAAAAGAACCCAGTTCTTTTTGAGCACTCTAGATAACTTAGAGAAAGTTTTTTTCTGTTGAGCCTCTAGATGATAAGAGAAGAATAATTGAGAAGAATTTAGCCCTGTGGATACTCTGGTACTTAGGAAGAATCTAGTACTGTGGAGGTCTAGATAACTTGGGAAAAGAATCTAGGATGGTGGAGCACTCTAGAAATTTAGACAAGAATTAAATTTTTAATGGAGGCTTTAGTTTACTTAACAAAATTTAGTATCTCGGGAGCGCTCTAGAAAAACATAGAAAAGAATCTAGTTTTTGTGGAGCACACTAGTTAAAAAAGAGAAGAGTTTTCTGGGGAGCACTCTAGATAATTAAGAAAAAACTTTATCTGTAAGCACTCTAAAAAACTTAGAGAAGAATCTGTCTTTGGAGTTTTAGAAAATTTAAAAAGAAATCTATTACACGGAGCACCCTAGATAATTTAGAGAAAGTTAGTACTTTGGAGAAATTGATAACTTTAGAAGAAACTAGTGTCTGTGAAGCACTTAAAAATTTAGAGAAGAATCTAGCATCTGTGGAGCATTTTAGAAACTTTAGAGAAGAATCTATCAACGTGGAGAATTCTAGGCAACTTAGAGAAAAAATCAATATCTGGGGCACTCTAATGATTTTAGAAAAGAATTAGTATAGGGGACCCTCTAGATAATTTAGAGTGATGTAATATTTTTGTAGAACTCTAGAAAACTTAGAGAATAAAATGCATCAGTGGAGACTCCAGAAAATTTTAAAAGAATCTTTATGGGGAGCACTTAGATAATTTAGAAAAGAATTTTTTTTCTGGGGAGCATCTAGATAACATAGAAAGAACTAGTATCTGCAGAGCATTAATAATTAGGGAAGAACTAGTGCCTGTGGAGCATCAAAAAAAATTAAGAAGAATCTAGCAACTGTGGAGCACTGTGGGAAACTTAGAGAAGAATGTAATATCTGAGGAGCCTTAGAAAACATTGGAAAATCGTGTCTTGGAGCACTCTAGATAAACTTAGACAAGAATCTAGTATCTGAGGAGCACTCTAGATGAATTAGAGAAGCATCTAGTGTATGTGGAGCACCCTAGATAACTTATGTAAAAATTTTAATCCCTGTACACTCAGATAACTTAGAGAAAGATCTGTGTATGTGGAGCACTCTAGAAACTTAGAGAAGAATCTGATAACTGTGGAGCACTCTATTTTTCTTAGATAAGAATCTAGTGTCTGTGTAGCACTCTAGATAACTTTGAGAAGGATCTAGTAGCGTTAGAGCAATCTAGAAAACTTATAGAAGAATCTAGCAACTGAGGAGCACTATAGATAACTTAGAGAATAATCTAGAATCTGTGGAGCACTATAGATAACTTAGAGAAGAATCTAGTATGTGTGGAGCACTCTAGATAACTTAGAGAAGAATCTAGTATTTGTGGAGCACTCTAGATAACTTATAGAAGAAACTAGTTTCTGTTGAGCACTCTAAATAACTTAAAGAAGAATCTAGCATCTGAGGAGCACTCTAGATAACTTAGAAAAGAATCTAGTGTGTGTGGAGCACTGTAGATAACTTAGAGAAGACTCTAGTATCTGTGGAGCACTGTAGATAACTTATAGAAGAATCTAGTGTCTGTGGAGCACTCTAGATAACATAAAGAAGAATTTAGCATATGTGGATCACTCTAGATAACTTAGAGAAGAATCTAGTAATTTTATAGCACTCTAGATATCTTATAGAAGAATCTAGTATATGTGGACCTCTCTAGATAACTTAGAGAAGAATCTAATAACTGTGGAGCACTCTAGATGTCTTAGACACGAATTTAGTAACTGTGGAGCACTCTATATATCTAAGAGAAGGATATAGTATCTGTGGAGCACTCTAGGTAACTTATAGAAGAATCTAGCATCTGTTAAGCACTCTAGATAACTTAGAGAAAAATCTAGAATCTGTGGAGCACTCTAGATATCTTAGAGAAGAAACTAGTATCTGCGTAGCACTCTAGATAATTTTGAGAAGAATCTAATATGTGTAGAGCACACTAGATAACTAAGAGAAGAATCTAGTATCTATGGAGCATTCTAGATAACTTATAGAAGAAACTAGTATCTGTAGAGCACTCTAGATAATTTCGAGAAGAATCTAATATCTTTGGAGCACTCTCGATAACGTAGATGAGAATCTAGTCTCTTTAGACAACTCTACATAACTTAGAGAAGAATCTAGTATCTGTGAAGCACTCTAGATAACTTAGAGAAGAATGTAGTATCTGCTGAGCACTCTAAATAATCTTGAGAAGAATCTAATATGTGTAGAGCACTCTAGATAACTAAGAGAAGAATGTAGTATCTGTGGAGCACTCTATATAACATTGAGAAGAATCTAGTATCTTTGGAGCACTCTAGATAACTTAGAGAAGAATCTAGTATCTGTGGAGCACTCTAGATAACTTAGAGAAGAATCTAGCATCTGTGCAGTACTCTTGATAACTTAGAGAAGAATCTAGCAACTGTGGAGCACAATAGATAACTTACAGAAGAATCTAGTACCTGTGGAGCACCCTAGAAAGCTTAGAGAAGAATCTATTGTCTGTGGAGCACTCTAGGTAACTTAGAGAAGAATCTAATATCTCTGGAGCACTCTATACAACTTAGAGAAGAATCTAGTATCTGTGGAGCACTCTAGATAACTAAGAAAAGAATCTATTATCGTTGGAGCACTGTGGATAACTTAGAGAAGACTCTTGTATCTGTGGAGCACTCTAGATAGCTTATAGAAGAATCTAGTGTCTGTGGAGCACTCTAGATAACATAAAGAAGAATTTATTATATGTGGAGCACTCTAGATAACTTAGAGAAGAATCTAGTAATTTTATAGCACTCTAGATATCTTAGAGAAGAATATAGTATACGTGGACCACTCTAGATAACTTAGAGAAGAATCTAGTAACTGTGGAGCACTCTAGATGTCTTAGACACGAATTTAGTTTCTGTGGAGCACTCTATATATCTAAGAGAAGGATATAGTATCTGTGGAGCACTCTAGGTAACTTATAGAAGAATCTAGCATCTGTTTAGCACTCTAGATAACATAGAGAAGAATCTAGTATCTGTGGAGCACTCTAGATAACTTAGAGAAGAAACTAGTATCTGCGTAGCACTCTTGATAATTTTGAGAAGAATCTAATATCTGTAGAGCACACTATATAACTAAGAGAAGAATCTAGTATCTGTGGAGCACTCTAGATAACTTATAGAAGAAACTATTATCTGTAGAGCACTCTAGATAATTTCGAGAAGAACCTAATATCTGAAGAGCACTCTCGATAACTCAGATGAGAATCTAGTCTCCTTGGACAACTCTACATAACATAGAGAAGAATCTAGTATCTGTGAAGCACTCTAGATAACTTAGAGAAGAATTTAGTATCTGATGAGCACTTTAGATAATTTTGAGAAGAATCTAATATCTGTAGAGCAATCTAGATAACTAAGAGAAAAATGTAGTATCTGTGGAGCACTCTATATAACTTATAGAAGAAACTAGTATCTGTAGAGCACTCTAGATGATTTGGAGAAGAATCTAATATCTGTGGAGCACTCTAGACAACTTAGATGAGAATCTAGTCTCTTTGGACCACTCTACATATCTTAGAGAAGAATCTAGTATATGTGGAGCACTATAGATAACTTAGAGAAGAATCTAGAATCTGTGGAGCACTCTAGATAACTTAGATAAGAATCAAGTATATGTGGATGGCTCTAGGTAACTTAGAGAAGAATCTGGAATATATGTAGCACTCTACAAAACTTAGAGAAGAGTCTATATCTGTGGAGCACTCTAGATAACATTGAGAAGAATCTAGTATCTGTGGAGCACTCTAGGTAACATTGAGAAGAATCTAGTATCTTTGGAGCACTCTAGATAACTTAGAGAAGAATCTAGTATCGGTGGAGCACTCTAGACAACTTAGAGAAGAATGTTTTATCTGTGGAGCACTCTAGATAACATAGAGAAGAATCTAGTATCTGTGGAGCATTCTAGATATTTCATAGAAGAATCTAGTACTGTGGAGCACTCTAGATAACTTAGAGAAGCACCTAGTGTATGTGGAGCACTCTAGATAGCTAAGAGAGGAATCTAGTAACTTTGGAGCACTCTAGATAACTTTGAGACGGATATAGTATCTGTGGAGCAATCTAGATAACTTAGAGAAGAATCTAGTATCTGAGGAGCACTCTAGATAACTTAGAGAAGAATCAGAAACTGTGGCCCTTAATAACTTAGAGAAAATCAATTTTTAATTAG
>NW_026470501.1:0-31469 GCF_026875155.1 Cherax quadricarinatus | reverse complement strand
AAAAAATTCACACCAAAAGTGGGAGTTGCACGCTGCTTTTTGCTGATGACACTGGGTTTGGGGGAGATTCTGGAGAGAAGTGCAAAATTGGTGGATGAATTTGGTAGGGGGTGAAAAAGAAAAAAATTAAAGGTGAATACAGGAAAGAGTAAGGTTATGAGGAAAAAAAAAGATTAGTGATAAAGATTGAATATTTTGGAGGGGAGAGTTGGAGGGGTGACGATTATATTTGGGAGTGGACTGTCAGCGGATGGGTCTTAAAAGATGGGGAACTAGAATTGATGAGGGAAAAAGATGAGTGGTGACTTGGGTTGTGGAGACAAAAACTTTGTCCTTGGAGGCAAAAGGGGGAATGTATGAGATAAGTTTTACCAACGCTCTTTATGGGTGTGAAGCGTGGGTGTAAAATGTTGCGCGAGGAAAAGGCGGGAGGCGTGGGATGTCAGTCTGAGGGCAATGTGTGGTGGAATATAATGCGAGAATTCGTGTTTGGAAGTTAGGGGGAGGTGCGGGATTACCAAAAATGTTGTCCGGGGGGCTGAGGAAGGGTTTTTTGAGGGGTTCGACATGTGGGGGGGAAAGGAGCAAAAACAGAAGACTTAAAGGTGTACGCTGAGGGGAAGGAAAGGGCGGGGTAGGGGTGGGCCTAGGAAGGGTTGGGGGGAGGGGGTAAGGGGGGTTTTGTGTGCGAGGGGGTTGGATTCCCGGCATGAGTGAGCGTGTTTGAAGGATGAATGGAGAAAATGGTTTTTAAACTTGACGTGCTGTTGGGGTGTGAGCAAAATAAAATTTATGAAGGGGGTTCAGGAAACCGGCGGCCGGCTTGAGTCCCGGGATGGGGAAATACAGTGCCCGCACCTGAAGGGGGGGTTAATGTTTCAGTTTTAAAAAAGTAGGTAAAGACCCTTCTGGCAAGAAGTGATGGGTGAAGAGGGGAAATTTTTCTTTTTCGGGCCCCCCTGCCTTTGGGGGGAATCGGCCGGTTGATAATAAAAAAAAAATAAAAAAAAAAAAATATTTATATAATTATATATATATATATATTTATATATATATATATATTTTTATATTTATATATATATAATATATTATATATAATATTAATATATATATTATATATTATATATATATATATAATTAGGCCAATATCAACTTACCACTGCTACCAAAATATTCGAGAACTCGTGCACAGGAAAAATTTTTAAATTTTATAACGTCCAAACATACTCAACCCCTGCCATTTGGTTCAGGAAAAAAAAAAGCACTAATGATCAAAAAAATGTAGACTGCTTTACACAGCTGGAAAATAAGGAAAACCCGTAGGAATTTTTTTTTGCCTAAAAAAAGCGTTTGACGCGGGATCACGGCATCCTACTCCACAAACTTGACCACAGGGTATAAACCCGTGCTTGATTTTTAAAAATCCACCTTTCAAATGGGTATCAGTTGTCACCTTTAAAAGACACAGTCAACAACAGGGCCCATTGTACTGGGTTCCGGGGGAAGTGTCCTTGGACCCCTGCATTCCTATTTACATCAATGATTTCCCAAAAATACCCAACACCTGAAACCCATTCTCTTTGTGACACATGATTTATTCATCTCCCACCCTAATCTTGCTCACTCACACCATTTTTAACGAGGAGCTGCCAAAATAACGATTTGGATGCAGCCCAAAAAACTTTCACTTAACATGACAAAAAATACTATATTTTGTTTGGTGCAGAGCAGGTGTTGCACGCTTAACATAAGATTGACAAAACTCTAATTGCCAGAATAATGGGGGAAATTCCTTGGCCTATACCTCGCAACAAAATAAAATTTCGACCCATATCCAACACTAACATAAAGCACCAAAAAAGGTGGGGATCCTCTCCAAGAACGAAATACGTACTGCAAACTGCCCTTCTCACACTGTACCAAAACACTTAATATCCTACCCACCTATGCTTCTGTGCTTGGGTTCAATGCAGCAACACCCCTAAAAGCCAATAATAACTCAACAAAAAGCCGCAGTAAGAATAATCACTAAATCCCATCCCTGGCAACACACCCCCCACTCTTCATAGATCTAAACTTACTCCCTGCTCAGTACATCCACACTTACTACTGTGCAATCTATATCTACAGGACCTTAAATTCCAATATTAACCTTGACCTAAAGCGCTTTCTTGATAGTTGTGACAGGATCCACAGGCATAACACCAGACACAAACATCTCTATGACATTCCCCGTGTTCGACTAAACCTTTACAAAAATTCAATGTATTTCAAAGGACCTAAAATCTGGAACACCCTACCTTAAAACTCTAGAACTGCAGACACATTCATCACTTTCAAAACTACAGTTAGAAAACATATTATCTCCCTCATCCACCCCGACAACTAACTACATGATAACCACTTGGTGGTTCACAATTACTCTCGCTCTCTCACTGACTGCAAACCCAGAAATACTAATCTTAATCTTAAAATAATAAATCCTAACTAGTCATAAGTTTGCCTATGATACTCAAATATAGACACCTTGTATTGTGCCAAAACAAAAGCATTCACATTGCTAAACTCACAAATTATGATGTAGTCACTTAGCCTTAATACCATAATCTGTAAGGATTTAATGTTAAGAATTAATCTAAGTCTGCCCAAAATGCCTAGCCATGCTAGGTGTCCTAGTGGCCCCCTCTGTAATTTGTATTTTATAACATGTAAACCACAAAATACCCAAAACCTGTAAACCCCACATTGTAACCCTTATAGAGAATAAACTTTTTTTTTTTTTTTTTTTTTTTTTTTTTATTCGCCGGTATTCTCCCGGCCCGGGTCTTTTCCAAGTAGTGGTGACCCGGCCTTGGCTCCCTATCTGGGGAGTGTCTCGAGACTTAAGTCTCCCATGGGAGGAGGTACAAGTACCTCCTCATCTTTGGGACCAACTGTCCCCAGGCCTAGCCACATTCCCGCCCTCACGGGGCTCGTAGGGAAAGCTAGGCCTCTGGTCTGCCATCTACCCCGCCTCAAAGGGGCTCGTGGGGATGGCAGTCTTATGAGCTACAGATGGTAGCAAGCTCAGAATAAACTTGAATTGAATTGAATATATATATATATATATATATATATATATATATATATATATATATATATATATATATATTTATATATTATATATATATATATATATATATATATATATATATATATATATATATATATATATATATATATATATATATATATAATATATATATATATATTATAATATATATATATATATATATATATATATATATATTATATATTAGCCTGGTGGCTAAAGCTCCCGCTTCACACACGGAGGGCCCGGGTTCGATTCCCGGCGGGTGGAAACATTTCGACACGTTTCCTTACACCTATTGTCCTGTTCACCTAGCAGCAAATAGGTACCTAGGTGTTAGTCGACTGGTGTGGGTCGCATCCTGGGGGACAAGATTAAGGACCCCAATGGAAATAAGTTAGACAGTCCTCGATGACGCACTGACTTTCTTGGGTTATCCTGGGTGGATAACCCTCCGGGGTTAAAAATCCGAACGAAATCTTATCTTATCTTATCTTACGGTAGTTCAAAATTAATTTTGAAATGAGTGCTCGAGGCATGGTTAGTAGCGTCCTCACCTCACGCACGGGAGGGTCAACGATCGAACCCCAGCACGGGGTAAACGTTGGGCACATTTCCTTGCATTTGCTACCACGGTTCAACTAGCAGTAAGTAGGTACCTGGTGTTAGCTCAGTGTTGTGGGTCGTATCCTGGGAGACAAGATTAAATGACTCCAGCGGAAATAAGACAGTCCCCGATAACGCACTGACTTAACAACTTGAGAGAAAATACAAATCGACGAGGGGAAACTCCTCACATTATCACCTCGTATTTATCTGTGAGGAAACATTCATTCTACTGTTACATAATGTTGTACGGCCATAGAACAGTTGAGACGTACTCTCTGATGTGCGAAACGTGTGGACGACGTGTCAGAGAGACGCCAGCGTAACGCAGACCTGCCCTATCTAATAAAATCAAGAAGTAACGTTGCATAATGAGCAATCTAGCAATTGTCTAAAGTACCTCTTAAGATAAGATTTTGTTAGGATTTTTAACCTTGGAGGGTTAGCTACTGAGGCTAACCCAAGAAAGGCAGTGCGTCGTCCAGGACTGTCTGTCTTATATCCATTGTGGTCCTCAATCTTGTCCCACAGGATGCTACCTACACCAGTCGACTAACACCCAGGTACCTATTTGCTTGCTTGCTAAGCGGGACAACAGGTGTATGGAAACACGCAACGTTGCCACCCATGCCGGGGATTGAACCATGGACATTCACCGTGTGAAGCGAGAGCATTGCCTACCAGGCCACGGGCCACCGTGAGATTGTACAATTGACTCGACAAAATAAGGAAAAACTTTATACAAGTCTTGACTCGAATTGTACAAGGCATGAACGTCGTGTTCTAAAAGACTGACTTCAATTATGGTTTTTTCAATAATAGAACTGATGGGTACAATGACCTGAGCTGCTGACAGCAAGCAGTAACTTGGTCAAAAATCACATTCAGTGCCTGTGCTTTCCTAATCAGGTACTGATGACAGGGTAGTCTGGTTTTCAGCGATTTACTTCTATGTATACCTGGAGAGGGTTTTGGGGGGTCAACACCCCCACGGCCCGGTCTGTGACCAGGCCTTGAAGTGGATCAGGGCTTGATCAACCAGGCTGTTACTGCTGGCCGCATGCAAACCGACGTACGAACCACAGCCCGGCTGGTCAGGTACTGACTTTAGGTGCCTGTCTAGCGCCTTTTTGAAGACAGCCAGGGATCTATTGGTAATCCCCCTTATGTATGCTGGAAGGCAATTGAACAGTCTTGGGTCCCTGCCACTTACTGTGTAGTCTCATAGCAGCAACTCCCGCACGTTTCATTGTGAAGATGTTGCATCTCCTACCAAGTCTTTTGCTTTTGGAGTGGTTTTCTTGTGCAGATTTGAGACTAGTCCCTCTAGGATTTTCCAAGTGCATCTTATCATGTGTCTTTATCGCCTGCATTCCAGGGAGTACAAATCAAGGGACTTCAACCCTTCAACCGTACCGTGAAGGTTCTGTGTATATTTTCCAGGTCAACAATTCTGCCTGCCTTGAAAGGGAACGTTAGTAAGTAAGTAAGTAAGTAAGTAAGTAAGTAAGTAAGTAAGTAAGTAAGTAAGTTGATTCAGGTATACACAAATACAGTTACATAGAATTATCATACATAGCAGCATATGTGTAGAGAACCTAGGATAACCCAAAAAAGTCAGACAGAGTGACTTATTTCCATTGGGGTCCTTTATGTGTATAGGTATATTCCAGCCTAGAGAAACAAGCGATTTGAAGAGAATCATCATGGGCATGGCATCCCTGGTTTTCTAGGTTCTATTTTGCCATCTTATCATTTTTCTAGCAGCTATGGTAGATACATCGTTGTGATCTTTGAGAGTGAGATCCTCTGATATTATCACTTCCAGGTCCTTCACAATAGTTTTTCGCTCCATGCCGTAGTTGGAATTTGCTTTATACTCCGATACACTTTTAATTTTCTCAAGTTTTCCCTATCAGAGTAATTAAAATTTTTCTTCATTGGACTTCATATTATTTTCTGGAGCACATTTAAAGATTTGGTTTATGTCTGCTTGGAGACTTACAGTATCTTCGATGGATGACACTGTCATGTAAATTGGGGTGTCATCTGCAAAGGAAGACACTGTGCTGTGTCTTACATCTCTGTCTATGTCAGATATGAGATTGAGAAACAGGATGGGAGGGAGTACTGTACTTGTGGAACAGCTTTTCACCGTAGCTGCCTCAGACTTTACTCTGTTTACTATTACTCTTTGTGTTCTATTTGTTAGGAAGTTATAGATCCATCTACCAGCTTTTCCTCTTATTCCTTTTCCACGCTTTTTGTGAGCTATTACACCATGGTCACACTCGTTGAAGGCTTTCACAAAGTCTGTGTATACTACATCTGCATTTTGTTTGTTCTATAGAGTATCCAGGACCTTGTCATAGTGGTCCAGTAGCTGGGGTAGGCAGGAGCAGCCTGCCCTAAACCCATGTTACTCTGGGTTGTGTAACTAATGGGTTTCTAGGTGAGTGGCGATCATGCTTTTTAGAACGTTTTCAAAATTTTTTATGATGTGTGTGTGTAATTCTTGGCATTGCTTTACTGCCACCTTTGTGGAGTGGGGCTATGTCTGTTATTTTTAATGGGTGTGGGATGACCCCTGTGTCCATGTTCTCTCTATATAGAATGCTAAAGGCTCGTGATAGGGGCTTCTTGCAGTTCTTGATGAACACGGAGCTCCATGAGTCTGGACCTGGGGCAGAGTACATGGACATGTCATTTATTGCTGTTTCAAAGTCTTATGGTGTTAGGATAATATCACAGATTTCTGAATTGACTAAATTTTGAGTCTCGGTCATTAAAAAAAATAATTTAGATGGTCGAATCTTAGTCTGGTTAACGACTCACTAAACGCCAAGTAGAACTGGAACTTCAGTATGTCAGTAATTTCTTAGCTATCATGTAAGTCCCGTCTCGTCTAAACAGGGATCCAGTAATGGATGTTGTTTGCTCTAGATTTGGCAAAAGAAAAGAATTGTTTTCTTCAGTTTCATTATGGCTTTAATAAGTTTTTCCTGAGTTTCTTGTCTCTTGTATGATTCCATAAGCTTAAGTTTGAGATTTTATATTTCTTTGACCAGTGCCAATTTAAATTTATTTAATATTTCTTAAAACCATTGACATTTTCTCGTTACGTTCAGATTCATTTGTGCAGATTTATGGCAAAAGCAAATTTTCATTCTGCATGAGAAATGGTCTGGTGATACAGGCACTTATGTACAGTTCAGGACACATAGGCAACATTTAGGCAACTTTATTCCGAAACGTTTCACCTACACAGTAGGCTTCTTCAGTCGAGTACAGAAAGTAGGCAGGAGCAGTAGATATGTGAAGACTATGTAATCAGTCCACCACCCTTGAAATCGTAGATTTGAGGTTGTCAGTCCCTCAGCCTGGAGAAGAATTCTGTTTCATAGTCTGAAACAGTGTGAAGAACCAGCGACAGTGTGGAGGCTTATATACTGTCGGCAGGAGAGGTGTAGAGTACTAGAAGAAAGAATGTACGAGTGCCTCTGAGGTTGTGCTTAGAGGCCCTTGCATCAGACACTTGAGCTTTAGATTGAGCTCTCAAGTTTTTTGAGTAAGTATCTGTTTTCTATGGGGATGTGGTGGTGACTCTTCTCTCTCACCTATATAAAAATGGGGGACAAAAAGACCCCCCAAAACCCATCAAAAATTTTGTTGTTTTCGAAACCGGGTTCGTCTGGAATTTTTTTTTGCAACTCGTGAAAACTGTATCCCTGTCATTTTTTTCCCCTAAATTGTCTGGCTAACGAGTCATTCTGATTTTTTACCCCAGCCCAAAGGGGGAAAAATTTGTGTGGACTGCCTCCAAGTGATCGCCTCCCCTGGGCAAACTCTGTTGACCCCCCCGAGCTCTGGGTGGTCCCTCAGCCTCACAAGTGGTTATAGGACAGATTTTCAAAAATGATTGTTTTGGCAAAAAAAACCTCCCCCGGCATGCAGTAAAAAGGGAAATAATTTATTTGGTTTTGAAAGCATTATCCTGATCTTCAACTTCCCTAAGTTAGCCCCCCCCCCCTTTTGGAATTTCCCCCCAAAAACCACGTGCAACCGGGACCCTTTAAATTTTCCTGCAATATTCAATCGTTTTTAGTTACCTCCCTGCCCCCAGAAATTCCTATACCCCAAAGAGGGTATTACCCCTAGTATAACTAGCAGACACGGACACTACCCTTCTAGACTGCCCGGGAGACAAGGGGGGGGACTTACTTGGCATGCATTTCCGTTGCAAAACCGGGGCCCCAAAATAAAAACTCACTCCCATTCTCCCCGAAAACTGGCCGAAATTACCGAGATAAAGGGGGGAGGTTTGTCTTACTGTAGGGGGCCTGACGGAGGCCCCATCTATGGTACATCGAGGTCCCTTTAAACAAAAATTTTTCCCTAGGTTAAATGGAAGAAAATGGGGGGGCCCCCTGCTGCTTCATGGCACATTTTGGTCCAGTTGGGTGTCTGTTTAAAGAAGAACGGGTTTGGTCTCTCTTCCAGCCCCTTCGTCCTTCTTTAAAATATGGGGGCTCCCAGTTTCCCTACTAACTTTAATTGTGTTTGCCTACTTTATCGGCCATTACTCCCTATTTTAAAGGGTTTTTGGGTCCATTATTATTATCTACATTTGCCCCAATGACCTTTAAATATTAAGTGTAACCGTAAAGCCCCCTACCCCTTTCCCAAAGGGAAAAATTCATAAATTAAATAAGTTCCAACAATCCACACTAACTAGAAAAATGCTTTGTTTTGGGGGGGTTAAAAAGGGGGGCCCCCCACCCTCAGCCGTTCCCCCGGCCATCCCGGAAATTTTGTCCTGTGGAATTTTTGGGACAAAAAAAAAATTTCCCCCACTTTCCCCCCGGGCCGGCGAAGGTGGGGGGCAAAGGGTTCTAAATAAATTTACACCTTCCGCGGGGGCCCCCACAGGGGGACCCGGGACACAATCCCGGGCCCCCGGCCATTCTCGTCGGCATACCCCGGTTTCAAAGGAAAACCATCCATTTTCCCCCCTGTGTGGACCTCTGGGGGTTTTAAACCCTTTTTGGTTCCAGGGGGTCTTAGCCCCCTTTGTTTTAAATTTAAAAAACGTCTTTCGTTTGCTAGCCTTGACTGAGCGGCTCCGTATTTTCCAAACCCAGTGGCCCAAACACCCCTTTGGGTAGCCTTTCCTCCCACTTTTTACGGGGTTCCCCTGGATTTAAAGGCAATTATCTCCCCTCTTTACTTTACCCTGAAAAAAGGGGTTTTTCCCCAAGGGTGGCCGAGTTTTCGTCACCCCCTCCCGGGTTAAAGTTTCCCCTGGCGGTTCATCGTGTAAAACGGGATTCTTTATTCACTATTTTCCCCCCAGATATGGGGACAGCTTCTCCTCTATCTGGGTGGCGGGGAATTCGGGGTGGAATCCTCCGCCTTTTATGTATCCTACTGGGGATGTGTAAAAACCAATTCCTTCCTTAAACGTCCGTCGTGTAGACAGGAAGTCATTATATGATTGGCCCCCAACCAGGATACCTACATTTCTGACTGTGCCCCAAGGTGGAAATTTCCCCTGGTCTGCCAGTTTCATGCCAAGGTTTTTTCAACGGGGGCGGGGGGGGGCGGGGGGCACCCAAAAACCTCTCACTGAAAATTGCTGGGGGGTAGGTCTCTACCACCAAGGCTGAAAATGTCTCTGTGTTTTGTCCACCTAATTTGACTGTAAACATCCCCCACATCATAAGATTTGGGGGGGGGGACCTGACTTTGCTCCTCCCAACATCATTCTAAAATTTCTTTGTGTCTTCAACTTTAATTTAGCCACCCAAATTTTTTTTGGGTTTCAAGGATACTTTTTGCCCCCTGGGCAAAGAATAAGGGGTTTTTTTTGGGGGGGCCCGTGGCCCCCCTCACAAACCCTTTTCCCCCGAATGTAGGTAGGGGAAACACCTTTTGTTATTCTAATCGGATTAGAGACTTCACCCCCTAATCACGCTGGCTACCTTTTTAGGCTCGGACCACTATCTCTACCTGAGAGATTTTCCCCTACCCGGGGTTCCCTTAAATTATTGGGGCATTTGTGCAGTTTGGTGGGGTTTACCTTTTTCAACAATTTGACCCCCACTGATGGGGGCCACAGTTCCCCTCGAAAAATGTTCCCCCAAAAACTTTTAAAAAAGAGGGCTCAACTCCCTTTTGTCTCTGTTGCCTTTTGCTCAGGGGTTTTTAAAACTCCGAGCAAAATATTTCTAAATGTGGGTCGCCCCTTTGCAGAACACCCCATATTTTGGCATGAGTGCCTTGAGGTTTTGCCTTTTGAGGTTCTTTCCTTAGACACTTCTTTACCATAGTACATTCCCAAAGGTTTGTCAAACGAGCTTTAGGGCTGATCTCCCCGAGATCTTTTTAGTGACTTTCTGGGTTTTTTATGGGGGCGATGGGAAAGGGGCTTTTCTCTCACAACCCATTTTCAAAAAGAGAAATGAGATCTCCCAACCCCCCAAAAATTTTTTTTAAAACGTGAAACTAAAATTTGTAAGATTTTTTTTAAATGAACTCATGGCCCCTGTAGGCTAGCCATTTCCTCAAAAATTTACCTGACTGATGGAAACCCTTCCGGGCTTACCCAAACATGTAAATCTTTAAAATATTCGTCAAACTCATAAATTCGATTTTGGGAAATTTTTCTAGGCTCTGACCCCGGGCATTGGGGGGACAACCCCTGATCCAAAAAACCGATTAAAATATAGCTACCTTTCTCCTCAGTGTTTTCCCAAAAAGTTGCCCTTTTAAATTGGGGGGGGGTTTTGGGATGTTGGTAAATTTGGGTCGGTGGGTTTTGGGAATGCCGGACCAAATCCAAAGGGTTTAACCCCCTTTAGCTGTGGAAACTAAAATATTGTAATTTTTACGGCATCTGGGCCAAAAACGTCTCTGCCATCTTTCTGGGCCCTTTAAAAATGACCAGAAAGGGAATGTTCTCTGTTAAGGGTTTCCCTTTGAACGTTTTATTTAAAATTTAACCGGGGCCAAAATTTGGGAAAAAAACAAATTTAAAAAGGGGTGCTGTTGTTTGTTTTCCCTTTAAAAAATTTGCTCCCCCTGCTGTACCGGCCTTCAAAGTTTTTTATTAGCTGCCCGCAGAGTCCCCATCTCTGCTTTTTCAACCCCTGCCCTTTTGTTCGGGCATATTGTCCCCTGCTACTTCGACTCTATATTCAAAATCCCTGTGTATAGGCCTCTGTTTTCATAAAGGATTAAAAGATCTCTCAAAAGGGCCCCCAGGTTCTTGGGGTCCAAAAGGGTTTTAGGGAAATCTCTAGTTCCCCCCAGTCTTTCGTCTTGATCTTGCCTGACCATCGACATCCCTACATGCTTTTTCTCAGGCGCCCCTTTTTAGGGGTCCCTGACCGCTTTAATTTACTTAGAGCTGGGGAAAAGCTGGAAATACATTTCACCTACCAATTGTTTCGGTTTAGTTAAGACCCTGGTACAATTTGTACTTCAATTTGACCCCCCCCCCCAGCAGAACGGTATTAGGCAAAAATGAACAGTCCAAGGCTTCTCAAAAAGCTTGACAAAATCCCTTTATTTTTATTGACTCTACTCTGAAAAAAAAATGTACACTGTTAGCTTAAATCCCAATCAAAATGTTATCGATTTTTTAAAACTTAACCCAGCACTTTCCCGTACAAAAACCGGCCAAAAAATTACAGGACTTAACCCTATCTCAGGTACAATTCACAAATCCCACCTTTAAATGAATCAAAGACAATGAAAATCACACAATAAAAAAGAAAATATAAAAAATTTTAAAACCACTTGGTTAACAAAAAAATAAAATTTAAAAAATCAACTTTGGAACAGTAAATGAATAATGTATGTAAATTTGCTTGGCCTAACTCCCCGTTTACTCTGTCTAGCGTAGGGTGGTTGGATAAGGTAAATCCTTTAAAATAAATAGTGTGCCCATAACTTAAACCCCGGCTTTTAAACTCCCCGTAAAAAAATAAAATAGGTTTTAAAACTGTCCCAGCTCTTTAACTGTTTTAAATATTACACAAGCCTAGCCTAACTGTGGCCCCACCTTGCAAATCCACTTAAGTAATCAACACAAAAAGTCTCCTACTCTGGAATTATTTTGTAATCACTGTAAATAAAATTTAAAATTTCCCAAACTTCTCTAGGGCCCACCTGGCCTGCCCGAAAAAATTTTGCAAAAACAACTTCGTGTAATTGTCCCGCTTTGGGCCCAGCTCTGTTAACCTGGGGATAGGTTTTGCAAATTAACCTAACTCTGTTAAACTGGTTTCCCAAAAATGGCCCAGGCCCCATGATAGCTTAACCTAGCTTTTCCCCATCCGGTTCGAAAGGGCCACCTTTTTTTGGGAAAAATTTTTGTGGTTCCTCCAAGTGAAATCCCCCTACCCTGGACAAACTCTCGTTTACACCCAGCTTGAGGTGGGGGACCTCAGCCTCACAAGGGGCATATAGGACGATTTTCACAAAAAGTTTTATGTGGGAAAAACTCGCCTGCAAAGCAAGTATAAAGGACTAACTTACTTGGTTTTTGACTATATCCCGATTTTTCAACCCTTTCCCCAAGCTTAGCCTTAGCCCCCTTTGGACTTCCCTCAGAAACCCCGTGCAACCGGGGGGGCCCTTAAATTTCCCGGGAATTAAATTCCCAAACGTTATTAGTGACCTGCCTGCACCTCAGAAATTTTCCCATATTTCCCAAAAGGGTATGTTTTTCCCCTATTTTAAAAAATGCAAAACATGGGCAACTAGCTTCCAATGCCTGAGACCCCTGGTTCTTACTGGGCATGCCTGCCTGTTGCACCCCCGGGCCCACAGAACCCAAATCACTCAAATTCCCCCCAGGGCAATGGCCAGAAAAACTACGAATAAAAGGGGGTTTTGTCTTACTGTATGGGCCCCCGCGGAAAACATTACGGTACATCAAGGTGGGCCTTCCCACCAGATTTCCCTAGGTCTCAAAGGGGAAGACACGTGGGGGGCGCCGTCTGCTGATCACGGCCCCATCTTGTCCGTTGGGGTCGGGCTTTAAAAAGAATTTAGTGGGCTCCCTTCCAGAAACCCCGTTTTCTTTGTTCAAATTTTGGGTGCCCATTTCTCCCTAGCTAAACTTATTCTAGTGTTTGCCACCCTTTTCGGGCCATTTTACCCAGTTAAGGGCTTAGGTCTAAATTATTTTTATCTACAGTTGCCTCAAATCCTAATATTTGTGTACTACCCGTAAACTAAACCCAATCCTTTCCCTGAAGGGTTTAAAACTATAAAAAAAATTAAACCCTTTCCCAAAAAAATCCACGCCAAATAGAGAATGTTTGTTTTTGGGGGGGTATAAAGGGGCCCCCCAGGGGTCGGCCCCCTTCCCTACGGGCCCTGCCGGATCTGTCCTGTGGAAATTTGGGACCAAATAAATTTAAAAACCTTTTTTATGAGCTGTCAACTTATAACTTTAAAGTTTGGAAAATTCTTGTTTTTTAAAAACCCCAAAACATGGGCAATAAGTCTCTTTAAAATTTAAAAAACCGATTTTCCCAAAAGATATCTTTTTTCTCTTCAGTGCCCCCGAAAAATGTCCTTTATTTGACCCTTGGGATGTTTTGGGAATTTTAGCATCATGGTTTTGGGAGGTTTGAACCAAATCAAGGGACTTTTTACCCTTTAGCTGTGACCGTAAAAATTGGGAATTTGATTGTCATCTATCTGGGCTTTTAAAAAATGATCCCAAACAAATGTTGGTAAATTCAATGTGGCAATTTTGGGGCAAAAATACGACAGGAAAAAAAATGGGCCCGAATTTTTACTATCCCGGAGCATTAGGGGCGATGTCCCCTTTGGGTTACACTCTTAAACCCCCCTTTGTATCTCGTATTTCTCCTTTGCTGCGTCGCAGTAATCCCCCCCCCCCCCGACTCATTTACCGTAAGGCTTTGACTCCCTAAATGAGATACGCTATCTCCCAAAGGGGCCCTTTGAGTTTTTCCTCTAAAAAAACTTCCGGGAGCTTTCTAGGTCCTCAAAATCTACATCCCGACCTTGTCTGATTGCTTGGCAATCGTCAAATCCTTGTTTAAGCATCCCCTTTAGGCCCGCCATAGAGCACTTTAAAATTAATTTGAGGTTTAGACAGTTGGTACTTGATTTTCTTCTGTCACTGTGGCCTGGTGGCTAAAGCTCCCGCTTCACACACGGAGGGCCCGGGTTCGATTCCCGGCGGGTGAAAACATTTCGACACGTTTCCTTACACCTGTTGTCCTGTTCACACCTAGCAGCAAATAGGTACCTGGGTGTTAGTCGACTGGTGTGGGTCGCATCCTGGGGGACAAGATTGAGGACCCCAATGGAAATTCAAGTTAAACAGTCCTCGATGACGCACTGACTTTCTTGGGTTATCCTGGATGGCTAACCCTCCGGGGTTTAAAATCCGAACGAAATCTTATCTTATAAAATTAGGTAAGAACGAGACTCGAAGCTCTTCGATGAGCTTAACGATTTTCTTTATCATATATTGACTAGACTCTGAATCAAAATGTACACCGTCAGCCCTCAAACCTAAATGGAATGTATATCATTGTTAAGATAGCTTAACCTGGGAAGTTTCTGTATAACTATTAAGTTACAGGACTTCAGGTAGCCTCTGGTAACTTCAGGTAGCCTGTGGTAACTTCAGGTAGCCTCTGGTAACTTCAGGTAGCCTCTGGTAACTCCAGGTAGCCTCTGGTAACTTCAGGTAACCTCTGGTAACTTCAGGTAGCCTCTGGTAACTTCAGGTAGCCTCTGGTAACTTCAGGTAGCCTCTGGTAACTTCAGGTAGCCTCTGGTAACTTCAGGTAGCCTCTGTAGGGCAAATTTCCGCGCGCGCTCAACCAAAAATCGATAAATTATGGAAATTGAGTTATATATAGCGAAAAATAGCTTAACTCTTTGGCAACACAATGGTACCAGAATGAATGTTCTACGACGTTTCTACAGGAAATAATAGTCATTTATATCAGGTATGGTGACGGTGATATTGGTAGCGAGTCTGCTCACAGCACATATATTTTTTGGAATTTTTTCCTTGTTTTTTATCTCTTTTTCTTGCATTATTCTTTCTAATATAATAACTGACTATTTGGCATCATAAAACAGTAGGCGGAGATTATCCGTAGACTTAGAGCCTACCAGGCCTACCACCGCTCCAGATTATTATTATTATTACAATCAAGGGGGAAGCGCTAAACCCGGAGGATTATACAGCGCCTGGGGGGGGGATGTGGAAGGCATTCAGGCTTAATTTGGGGAACTGGAGCACAGATCCAATTCCCTAAATCAAGAGCCCCTCACCAACATCAAGGAACCTTCCTTGAGGGGACCGCTCCAGAGAGAGCCAGGAGGAATCACTTCAATATTACGCTTATATTAGCTTATATATCAACTCTACGGCTTATTTATCTATCAGAATTGATCTAATATGATATAATAAACACTATAAATATTATACAAACATGTTATATACTCTAGACTGAATAAAATAGGCCATAATATGGCGAGAATCCACCAGTAATATTCGATATAAAATTTTTACCCCTCGACTTGGTCTTCAATGATAGAAAACGGTGTGTTGAAGAGGATAACTGCACTAGAACACCAGTTTACTAAGAAATACACCGAAATAAACGCGATTTTCGCGATTTTTTTTTCGAGACGGGGGGCCGGCCGGCGCTCCCGGCCAATATCTCGGAAGTAACTTATTCACCTAATACCCATTATTCTTCCTTTGTTACTTAATTAAATGGAATTATATTCACAGACATTGTAGAATAATGATTTCTCTATTTCATGTTTTGAGCGGCAGCGGCAGCGGCAGCAGCGACCTCCAAGCTCCGTACTTTTCTTCAACTATCAGAGCTACCAATGCTCCTATGATGACCTAGTTACTTGCAAAACTGCACTACCCAACGTAGCACCCAGAATGACCAAAGATTACCAACAGTGAAACCTACAAATCGAACATAATAGAGATCAAAGGAAGACTGCCCACAAACCGAAAGCAACACCCCGCTGCCAGCCGAACAACGTAACCCTAAACTTTGTATAACTACAACTTCTTAACTACATCAATTCCTGTAGTATTATGAGGCGCAATCTAAGAGGAAACAGCACCAAGGCCAGCAAGAAAACGGCGAAAAATCAACTATTCAACAAGTGTAGTCAGGAGGACGCAGGCCCAGCAACCACCCCACTCACCACCACTCAAGGCCACACCACAACAATAACAACAAACATGGCTGCCACCAGCCCATCCTCCCCTCTCTTCCCCGGATTCAACCTACCAAGTAGTCTCTCAGGTATGACCAATGATCCAGATACCCTAAAGTCATGCATCTCCAACTTAGCTATTGAAAATATGAATCTTCGAGAGACGCTAACAAAACAAGACACCAGGATGACACAACTCGAGAACAAAATCCTCAGTCTTGAACAAAAGTTATCAACACCAGGAATGACAAACTGTGGCAAGACCATCCAGACAGTCATAGATAGCCATACCCAACAAATAATATCTCTTAATACAAAGGTTGAAGAAGCAGTAAAAGAATGGAAGAACAACTTAGATAACCAGTTCAGTGACTACTTTGCTCTCCAAGAAGATAAAACGGAACAAGATAAACTATCGGATGCAGTAATAGTTAACAGTCCACTTTTTCCCAGTGATATGAACCAAACAAACAGTAAAGAAATTACTCTGCAGATCATAAAGGACCAAACAAGTGTTATTGTACCAGAGTCTGAAATAAAAGAAGCCAGGTTACTAGGATCCCATGGTAGAAAAAAGTGTTATGCTTAGATTCCACTCACATGACAGGAAAAAAGACTTAATTATTGCATCTATTAAAGTAAAGAAAGAGGTATACATAAACGAGTGTCTTACCAAAAAACGTCAGAACCTCCTGTATAGAGTCAGAAAACTTATGCGGGAGAATAATGACACAATACACCAATGCTTCACACGGGATGGGAAAATTCTTGTTAGGAAAACAAATGTAGGTCAACTGTACACAATCACGAACGAGAATGATCTATCACGATTTCTCAGGGATACTAATCTTACAGAGAATAACTAAACAATGTCCAACTTAAAAGCCTACGTAGTGTAGTGTATGTTTTGCTCCATTATTGTTCAAATTTCATTGTACAATCTCTTAGTATTTAAATAATCAACTACCTCATTTTGTGATTTTACTAGTAAGCATAAGTCACCTTATGTAATTTTCTTATTTACTATTGTTTGCTTAAATATTAGCTGAATTGATACTTTCTCTGTCCATATTACTACCTCATATTTTTTTAAATACTATCAATTGATATTACCTACTAAAATTAATAATTATCATTCTTACTATAATTTCAATTTACTCTTAACATTTTTGACATTTAATAACCATTACTTGTCTAATTACCTTTACCTGTTTTATACCACATTTACTATCTTAGAGTACTCTTAATTACCTTGTACTGCCATAGTAGGGACCCACAAACTGAGAAAAACCAAGAATATTGTCCTAACTAAACCTAATGAAACACCACTACATCCCACTGACACAGCTAACAAGATAAACGACTTTTTCTCAAACATAGGATCTAATCTCGCCAGTAAAATCCCACATACCAATGCCCATGCCGGGAGCTACCTAGATGGGAATTTCCCTAATTCCTTCTATCTTGCACCAACTGAGCCCACGGAAGTCATTGAGATTATAAAGTCACTTAAAAATAACTCGGGGAATCTGTCTCATGTCCCACCATTACTGTACAAGCGAGCGGCCCATGTCCTTTCGCATGCTATTTCATTACTTTTTAACAAGTCACTAGAGACTAGCACCTTCCCGAAACTACTCAAGATGGCAAGGGTTACACCAATACATAAAGGTGGTGACCCTACAGACTTAAACAACTATAGGCCAATATCTAACTTACCATTGCTATCCACAATCTTTGAGAAACTCGTGCACAGGAGACTGTATTCATTTATAATGGCTCAAAACATACTCAACCCCTGCCAATTTGGATTCAGGAAAAATAAAAGCACTAATGATGCAATCATAAAAATGCTAGATCTGCTTTACACAGCATTGGAAATAAGGAATATCCGCTAGGAATTTTTATTGACCCAAGAAAAGCTTTTGACACAGTAGACCACGACATCCTACTCCACAAACTTGATCATTACGGTATAAGAGGCCATGCGCTTGCTTATTTCAAATCTTACATTACTAATAGGTATCAGTACGTCACCATTAAAGACACAGCATCAGCAACACGGCCACTTGATACTGGAGTTCCGCAGGGAAGTGTCCTTGGTCCCCTGCTCTTCCTCATATACATCAATGACCTTCCAAACGTATCCCAACACCTGAAACCCATTCTCTTTGCTGATGACACGACTTATGTCATCTCTCACCCTAATCTTGCCACCCTCAACACCATTGTGAATGAGGAGCTGATTAAAATATCGACTTGGATGACAGCCAATAAACTTACGCTTAACACTGACAAAACCTACTATATTATGTTTGGTAGCAGAGCAGAAGATGCACAAATTAACAATAAGATTGACAACACTCTAATTACCAGAAATAATGGGGGAAAATTCCTAGGCTTACACCTTGACAACAACCTGAATTTCAGCACCCATATCCAGCATATAACCAAAAAAGTATCCAAAACGGTTGGGATCCTCTCCAAGATATGATACTACGTGCTGCAAAATGCCCTTCTCACACTATACCACTCGCTTAATTATCCATACCTCACCTATGCTATTTGTGCTTGGGGATCAACTGCAGCAACACACCTAAAGCCAATAATAACCCAACAAAAAGCTGCAGTAAGAATAATCACTAAATCCCATCCCTGGCAACACACCCCCCCACTCTTCATAGACCTAAACTTACTCCCAGTTCAGTAACATCCACACTTACTACTGTGCAATCTACATCTACAGGGCCTTAAACTCTAATATCAACCTTGACCTAAAACGCTTTCTTGATAGTTGTGACAGAACCCACAGGCATAACACCAGACACAAACATCTCTACGACATTCCCCGTGTCCGACTAAACCTTTACAAAAATTCAATGTATGTCAAAGGCCTAAAATCTGGAATACCCTACCTGAGAACTCTAGAACTGCAGACACATTCATCATCTTCAAAACTACCATTAGAAAACATCTTATCTCCCTGATACACCCCATCAACTAACTACACGAATACCACCTGGTGGTTCACACTTACACTCACTCACTCATTTGACCATAAACAGAAATATTAATCTCAATCTTAAAATAATGAATCCTGTGATACTCCAATACTGAAACTATGTACTGTGCCAAAACAAAAGCATTCACATTGCTAAACTCACAAACTAGTATTTAGTCACTTAGCCATAATACCAACTTACCTCATAATTTGTAATATTTTACAATTAAGAATAAAACTAAGTATGCCCGAAATGCCTAGCCATGCTAGGCGTTCTAGTGGTACACTCTGTAATCACAATTTTACTACATGTAAACCAAACAATAACCAAATTTCTGTAAACTCAGCATTGTAATCCTTATAGAGAATAAACTTTGAATTTGAATATAACCTCTAGAATAACTACCAGTGCAATATTGAATGAAATAAACATTACTTTTTCACTTTTTTTGTAATCATTATTACTTACTAAAATTTTATTAAACACCATATTTACTACCAGTCAATTTTACTTTTGTACATTAAACATTATTTTATACTTCCCATAACATTTTGTTGCCAAATTTTCAAATTTGTATATTCAACTCCAACCTTTATATTATCCTTTGTACCTGTGTACCTGTGTACCTGGGTACCTGTGTACCTGTCTACCATCTTACTATCATATTATGACCAAGACATTACCATTATTCATTGTTCTTACCTGTCCATTTAATTTTGTTTACCACTACTTGTTTTTTTAGTCACTTTTTATTGTGTGTGCAATTAGTGTATATTCCAATTACTTTTTTGCAAGTACCAAAACTATCTTTTGCTAGCTAGTACCAACTACCTCATTTTTTATTTTACTTTTCATTGTGCAATAAACTGCTCAACTTATTTAATATTACAAATCAGATCTTACTCCTAAACCAATATTATCTCATAGTGACTATCTGTCCATTTAACTTGTTTACCATTACTTAATTGTAGTCCCTTATATATTTTTTGTACTTTATTTTAGCTTTATATAACTACCCTAGATCATATATTCGCAATTGTTAAACTAATCAAGGTGCTATTCTCAGGTGCTAAAATTAATAAGTTCACTATTTTGCCATTATACTCCAAAGCTCATTTATTTGATTACCACTTTATTGTTCACCACAACTTATATTAGTCCCTTTTATACCTGGAGTTTACCTGGAGAGAGTTTACCTGGAGAGAGTTTCGGGGGTCAACGCCCCCGCGGCCCGGTCTGTGACCAGGCCTCCTGGTGGATCAGCGCCTGATCAACCAGGCTGTTGCTGCTGGCTGCACGCAAACCAACGTACGAGCCACAGCCCGGCTGATCAGGAACTGACTTTAGGTGCTTGTCCAGTGCCAGCTTGAAGACTGCCAGGGGTCTGTTGGTAATCCCCCTTATGTGTGCTGGGAGGCAGTTGAACAGTCTCGGGCCCCTGACACTTATTGTATGGTCTCTTAACGTGCTAGTGACACCCCTGCTTTTCATTGGGGGGATGGTGCATTGTCTGCCAAGTCTTTTGCTTTCGTAGTGAGTGATTTTCGTGTGCAAGTTCGGTACTAGTCCCTCTAGGATTTTCCAGGTGTATATAATCATGTATCTCTCCCTCCTGCGTTCCAGGGAATACAGGTTTAGAAACTCAAGCGCTCCCAGTAATTGAGGGTTTCATCTCCGTTATGCGCGCCGTGAAAGTTCTCTGTACATTTTCTAGGTCGGCAATTTCACCTGCCTTGAAAGGTGCTGTTAGAGTGCAGCAATATTCCAGCCTAGATAGAACAAGTGACCTGAAGAGGTGTCATCATGGGCTTGGCCTCCCTAGTTTTGAAGGTTCTCATTATCCATCCTGTCATTTTTCTAGCAGATGTGATTGATACAATGTTATGGTCCTTGAAGGTGAGATCCTCCGACATAATCACTCCCAGGTCTTTGACGTTGGTGTTTCGCTCTATTTCGTGGCCAGAATTTGTTTTGTACTCTGATGAAGATTTAATTTCCTCATGTTTACCATATCTGAGTAATTGAAATTTTCATCGTTGAACTTCATATTGTTTTCTGCAGCCCACTGAAAGATTTGGTTGATGTCCGCCTGGAGCCTTGCAGTGTCTGCAATGGAAGACACTGTCATGCAGATTCGGGTGTCATCTGCAAAGGAAGACACGGTGCTGTGGCTGACATCCTTGTCTATGTCGGATATGAGGATGAGGAACAGATGGGAGCTAGTACTGTGCCTTGGGGAACAGAGCTTTTCACCGTAGCTGCCTCGGACTTTACTCTGTTGACGACTACTCTCTGTGTTCTGTTAGTGAGAAAAATTATAGATCCATCGACCGACTTTTCCTGTTATTCCTTTAGCGCGCATTTTGTGCGCTATTACGCCATGGTCACACTTGTCGAAGGCTTTTGCAAAGTCTGTATATATTACATCTGCATTCTTTTTGTCTTCTAGTGCATTTAGGACCTTGTCGTAGTGATCCAGTAGTTGAGACAGACAGGAGCGACCTGTTCTAAACCCATGTTGCCCTGGGTTGTGTAACTGATGGGTTTCTAGATGGGTGGTGATCTTGCTTCTTAGGACCCTTTCAAAGATTTTTATGATATGGGATGTTAGTGCTATTGGTCTGTAGTTCTTTGCTGTTGCTTTACTGCCCCCTTTGTGGAGTGGGGCTATGTCTGTTGTTTTTAGTAACTGAGGGACGACCCCCGTGTCCATGCTCCCTCTCCATAGGATGGAAAAGGCTCGTGATAGGGGCTTTTTGCAGTTCTTGATGAACACAGAGTTTCCATGAGTCTGGCCCTGGGGCAGAGTGCATGGGCATTCATTTATCGCCTGTTCGAAGTCATTTGGCGTCAGGATAACATGGATAGGCTTGTGTTAATCAAATTTTGTGGCTCTCTCATAAAAAATTCATTTTGATCTTCGACTCTCAGTCTGGTTAGCGGTTTGCTAAAAACTGAGTCATATTGAGACTTGAGTAGCTCACTCATTTCCTTGCTGTCATCTGTGTAGGACCCCTCTTGTTTAAGTGGGGGCCCCATATGGGCGTTGTTCTCGATTTTGATTTGGCATAGGAAAAGAAATACTTTGGGTTTCTTTCGATTTCATTTATAGCTTTTAGTTCGTCCCGCGATTCCTGACTCCTAAAGGATTCTTTTAGCTTAAGTTCGATGCTTGCTATTTCTCTGACCAGTGTCTCCCTGCACATTTCAGATATATTGACCTCTTATATTATAATTTTATATTATAATTCTAACTTTAAAGAATTACCTTTAAAGTACTACCTACTATCATATTCCCAAGTTCCATTATTTGATCATCACTTTATTTGTTCACCACAAATTACTTTAGTCCCTTTTATATTGTCTTCTTTATTTTAGCTTTAAAAAGCTACCTTAGCTCATTTTTTTTACATTTGTTAAATAATTCAGGTGCTATTATTTTTTAGCTTTAGAATATTTACTTTATTTTTTACTTAATTCTAACTATAGATTCACTACAAATCTTATGATTACAAGCATTGATCCTGATACCAACCTCTTATTTAATGACTTAAATGAAAGTTAAGACACATGTGCAACATCTGGATATCTTTATTGTAGAAGTTTCGCCATCCAGTGGCTTTATCAATACAGATTCTAGGACATAATAGGAAGACAGTATTTTATACCTTTCTTGCACATGATTCAAACAGTTACTGTAATTACTACACAGCAGAACAATCAAAGGCACTTCTCAGAGCCAACAACAACATAACTATCTTTAACTACAATATCAGATCTTTAAGCAAACATTACGATGACCTCATAGCATTACTAAATTCCTTGCATGCCAATATGTCCATCATTACACTAACTGAAACATGGCTAAAGCCTGATACTACGATGTCTATGCCATTCCTGGTTACACAGCCATACACAACTGTAGGCCAGACCAACAAGGGGGTGGCACAGCAATATACTACTCAGACCAACTAGAATGTATCACTAATACTTGCACAAGGGATAAAACATGGGGAATTTTATAATAGCTAAATCAAATCCAATACCTACAAAAACCCTCACAGTGATAAACATCTACAGAGTTAAACAATCAAACTTAGCCAATTTAGTCAAAACCAGGAAGTATGAAAAACTGATGCACGCATGAAAAAAGATCACTTACTACTCTCAGGTGACTTCAATATAAATCTCCTGCAAGACCAGGACCCACACGTTACTGAATTCACAAACACAATGAGTAACTGCTGTTGCTACCAACAGTAACAAAACCTACAAGAGTTACAGAGACTAGTGTTTCCCTACTTGACCACATCTGGACCAACAACCATATCCCCTTTAAAATCAGCATAATTACAGATAATACCACAGACCACTACCTACTTTCCTCATAACAACTCTTGGTAAAATACCCCAAGACACTACAAAGTCACCTTCAGACTTCACAATGAGGCAGCCATTAATAACTTCACAACAGCAGTAACAAACATTGACTGGCACACTGAGCTAGAAATCTAAAGATATTGACGAATTTTTTTAAAAAATTTTCTAAAAAAGACCCAATCCTTTATAACAACCCACTGCCTTAAAAAAACTAAACAGATGACAGTAAGAGACTGAACAGTCCCTGGCTAACACCCAACATTCTCAAATCCATAAATACAAAACCCCGATATGAAAAAACAGTACAAAATTTGGGTCACATAACCAGAGCCCAAAAACAAAACGTTACTCGTCAATCCTTTAACCAGCCTGATAAGAAGGGCAAAAAAATTGTATTATGAGAACAGATTATCCAACTTACGAGGTGATATAAAAAAGACCTGGAAGACCCTATCAGAAATTCTGGGAACAAAAAAGATATCACGACATAGCGAAATAAAATTAGCAAAATGAGATGACCCCAAACTCCCACCAACAGAAACAGCAAACAGACTCAATGATTTCTTCTCCACTATAGGTCAAAACCTTGCCAAATAAAATCCCAACTCAGATACCCCACCAAATGACTACCTCACTGGCAACTACCCGAAACACTGTTCCTAGCTCCGACTAACCCATACGAAGTCTCCCTTTTTAAATCAACGCACTGAAAAAAAAGGGCAGGAGATTTAAATACCTTACCACCCTTTATATAAAAAAAAAGGTACAAGTACTATCACCAATCAAATTTCAACACTCTTTAACAAATCCATTGAATCCTCCCCCTTCCCTACAGTACTCAAAATAGCAAGGGGCACCCCGATCCATAAAGGAGGAGACCAAAACCCGAGTTTAATAACTATAGGCCAATATCCAATTTTCACCCTCTCTCAAAAATCTTCGAAAAAATTTAAATTTATAAACGAATCTACTCCTACCCCATCTCCATAACATTCTCAACCCTGCCAATTTGGATTCAGGCCTAATAAAATACTAATGATGCTATTATAACATGCTAGAACATATATTACACTGCAATAGAGAAAAAGAAGTCCCACTGGGGATCTTCATTGACTTACGTAAAGCTTTTGATACAGTTGACCATGACTTTTCTCCACGTAAAAATTTTCACACTATGGTATTAGAATGCACTCCCCCAACTACCTCAAGTCTTACCCCAGCAACAGAAGCCAATATGTGTACGCAAATGGGGCAAGCTCTTTAGCACAACCAATTACAGTTGGTGTCCCACAGGGAAGTGTCCTTGGCCCTCTTCTCTTTCTCCTATACATAAATGAAACCCACCAAATGCTTCGCTTTAATCAAACCCACACTATTGCAGATGACACTACATATGTCTTTCTCACCCGAGCCCAGTCACGCTAGACAATAACTGTAAACACCGAATTACAGAAAAAATCTACCTGGATGAGGACTAACAAACTTACATTAAACATTGACAAAACCTACTTCATTCAGTTTGGTAACAGAGCTACAGATGTACCTCTTAAAATAACGATAAACGGATCACCTATCCAAAGCTAACAGAGGGAAAAAATTTTTAGGAATCCACCTCGATAATAGACTCAAATTTCATACTTATACAACAAATTTCTTAAGAAAAATTTTCCCAAAAATGTAGGCATACTATCGAAGATACGGTACTATGTTCCACAGTCAGCCCTCCTGGCCCCATATCACTCTCTTATTTACCCTATCTCACCTATGGAATTTGGCATGGGGCCCCAACAACAACTAACCATCTCAGACCATAATTACCCAACAAAAGGCTGCAGTTAGAATGATAACAAATTCTCACTACAGGCAGCACACTCACCAATATTCAATCACTAAACCTATCCCTACAAAACATCCATACTTATTACTGCACCTATTACATACATAGAACACTTAACTCTGATATTAACCCTCCCCCCAAACATCTCCTTGCCAACCTCAACAGAACACATGACCATAACACAAGCACAGATCACTCTTTGATGTTCCTGTGTCCATCTCAAAGCTATGCAAAAAACTCAATGCACATAAAAGGCCCTAAAATCTGGAATTCATTACCTGTAAATATAAAAGAAACACACCCGTTTATAAATTCAAGTCTCTTCTCAAAGTTCACTTACTCACTCCCAAAACCAAATAAATACTGAATAATGAACCATATAAATTGTATATCCCAAATGTTATCACAATTATATCACACAAATGTTAAACCTAACTTTGTTATTTTTTTTTTAAAAACACTACCTGAATGAACAGGGAATGCAAGAACCATATGACCTGTCTTTGTAATACTCATTTTTTTTTTATTTTTATCTGTTTACAATAATGTTTATCACTGTTTCATTTATCGCTTAGTTAATCTTAAGTTAATTTTAAGCCGCCGTAATGCTATGCATATAAGTGGCTTTGGCATGCTGCTCTTACCTGTATTTTTTTTGTCCTCTGTTGTATGCTAAAATTTATAAATAAATAAAATAAATAAATAAAGCTAAGGTCATTTTGGAAATATTCCAATACTTTTTGGGGGTTATGCGGGAGTAAAGGGCAGATTTTTTGCAACATTCCAGGAACTAACAAACTTTATTTTTTTTGTGAAATAAAGATAAGTTATTTAGAGGAAAGCTACTATTAGCAAATACGTATAACCATTGTTCTTTCGGCACCAAGTGTCAAACAACCTTACGTAGTCCCATATAGGAATAAATTTGGGACACAAAGGGGATTTCAGTAAATAGTCCTTTTTCAGTCTTTTCTCAGTTGTTGTTTGAGGTATATTTTTGATAAATATTTTTTATTTATTTATTTATTTAATAATTTGAACATACATACAGAGGTACAAAAAATACAGGTAAGAGCAGCATGCCAAAGCCACTTGTATGCATAGCATTACGGGATCGACCCATGCCTAACCCTTCTAGGGTAGGGTAGGTGCCTGAGCCGAGCTTTTAGCTCAGAAGGCTGTCATTCCTATTTGCCCCTTGGGGTGGGGATGGCAGACCCAGAGAGGCCCAGCTTGTGGCTAGGCCTGAGGACATTTTGGTCCCAAAAATGAGGAGGTACTTGTGCCTCCTCCCATGGAGACTTAGGTCTCAGGGCACTCCCTAAAGAGGGAGCCAAGGCCGGGCCACCACTTGGAAAAGGCCGGGCCCGGGGGAATACCCGGGTAATCTTTAATAATAATAATAATAATAATAGCATTAGGGCTGGTTTAAAATTAACTTAAGATTAACTAAGCAATGATGTAATCAGTGGGTAAACATTATTGTAAACAGATAAACTATAAAGACAAATGGTATTACAGACAGGTTCAATGGTTGCTGCATTGCTGTACATTCAGTAGAATGGAGTATTCTGTTAGACTGAAGTTTTGGTTTAAAATTTTATGTGATATAATTGTGAGAAACATTTAAGATATACAATTTATAAGGTTCAGTTATTCGGTATTTATTTGGTTTTGAGTGGGGTAAGTTATCTTTGAGAAGAGACTTGAATTTATAAACAGGTTTGTGTTTCTTTATATTTACAGTAATGAATTCCGATTTTTTGGGCCTTTTATGTGCATTGAGTTTTTGCATAGCGTGAGTGGACACGAGGAACATCAAGAGTGATCTGTGCCTTGTGTTATGGTCATGTGTTTGTTGAGGTTGGCAAGGAGATGTTTGAGGGGAGGGTTTAAAATCAGAGTTAGTGTTCTATGTATGTAATAGGTGCAGAATAAGTATGGGTGTTTTGTATGGGGAGTGGTTTAGTGTTTTGAAAATTGGTGGAGTGTGCTGCCTGTAGTGGGAATTGTTATCATTCTAACTGCAGCCTTTTGTTGGGTAAATTTTGGTCTGAGTGGTTAGTTGTTTTGGGCCCCATGCACAAATTCCTAGGGAGATAGGGGTAAATAAGGAAGGAAAAGGGGCCAGGAGGGTGACTGTGGAACATAGTACCGTATCTTCTATAGTATCCCTACGGTCTTGGAAATTTTTTTAAAGAAATTTTGTTGAAATTTTGTGTATGAAATTTGAGTCTATTATCAAGGTGGATTCCTAAGAATTTTCCCTCTGTTAGCTTTTGTGATAGGTGATTCCGTTTATCATTATATTAAGAGGGACATCTGTAGCTCTGTTACCAAACGAATGAAGTAGGTTTTGTCAATGTTTAGTGTAAGTTTGTTAGTCCTCATCCAGGTAGATTTTTTCGTAATTCGGTATATACAGAAATTGGCTAGCATGACTGGGCTCGGGTGAGAAAAGACGTATGTAGTGTCATCTGCAAATTTGTGTGGGTTTGAGTAATTGCGAAGCATTTGGTAGGTCATTTATGTATAGGAGAAAGAGAAGAGGGCCCAAAGGACACTTCCCTGGGGGGACACCAATTTTAAATTGGTTGTGGGGAAGAGCTTGCCCCATTTGCGTACAATATTGGCTTCTGTTGCTGAGGTATGACTTGAGGTAGTTGAGGGAGTGCCCTCTTATACCATAGTGTGACAATTTTATGGGGAGCAAGTCATGGTCAACTGTATCAAAAGCTTTAACGTATGTAAATGAAGATCCCCAGGAGATTTTCTTTTTTTTCTATTGCAGTATATAATGTTCTAGCATGTGTATAATAGCATCATTAGTATTTTTATTAGGCCTAAAATCCAAATTGGCAGGGGTTGAGTATGTTTTGGGAGATGAGGTGGAGTAGATTCGTTTATGAATTAATTTTTCGAAGATTTTTGAGAGAGCGTGCAAGTTGGATATTGGCCTATAGTTATTCAACTCTGTTTGGTCCCTCCTTTATGGATGGGGGTGACCTTGCTATTTTGGTACTGTAGGGAAGGTGGGGGATTCAATGGATTTTTTAAAAGAGTGTTGCAATGATTGGTGAAAAGCACTTGTGGACACTTTTTGTATAAAAAGGGGTGGTAAGGTATTTAAATCTCCTGCCTTGTTTTTTAGTGCGTTGATAATAAGGGAGACTTCGTATGGGTTAGTTGGGTAGTTGCCAGTGAGGTAGTCATTTGGGGGGGTATCAGAGCTTTGGGATTTTATTGGCAAGGTTTTGTCCTCGAGTGGAGAAGAAATCATTGAGTCTGTTTGCTGTTTCGTGGTGGGAGTTGGGTTCATCGGGTTTTTTGCTAATTTTATTTCGCTATTTCGTGATATCTTTTTTGTTCCTAGAATTTCTGATAGGGTTTTCCAGGTCTTTTTTATATCGCCTCGTAGTTGGATATTTTGTTCTCAAAAATACAATTTTTTGCCGTTCTTATCAGGCTGGTTAAGATTGACGAGTAACGTTTTGTTTGGTCTCCTAGCTGTTATAACTGTTGTAAATATTGCAAAGGTCTAACCTAACTGTGGCTACCTTGCAGTTTTCACTATAAATAATTAAATGTACAATTTTTCCTACCTTGGCCTTACTTGCAATCACTGTAAATAATTAAAATTACAAGCTTAACTAGCCTACCTTGGCCTGCCTGCAAATTGCTGTAAATAATTAAATTTACAAGCTCAAGTAGCCTACTCTGGCCTGCCTGTGAAACACTGTAATAATTAAATTTACAAGCTAAACTAGCCTACTCTGGAAATAAATAGTATAAAATACCGACACAATGGAAATATAAACACATATGCAGTATAATGTGATCCCTTATTGACAACGTTTCGCCCACACAGTGGGCTTTTTCAAGTCACAAACAGATCTACCTGGGGTGGAAGGTACGCGAGTATTTATAGTCAGGTTCAGAATGCTGTGATCAGGTGGAGAATGCTGTATGTGATGATCTACCGAGTGGGGTTATAGAGTAAAATCTTGGGTAGCTTGGAAGGGAGATTGGATAGTATATGAGCAGACCTTCTGCAGTGTTCCTCCATTCCTATGTTCTTATGTGTGATAGTGATGAAGAAGTTTCTTGGCAAGTGGTTCAGCTATGTTATAGAAGCCATTATTCTGGTTGAAGTTGTTGGATATAGAAAAGCGATGATTTCAGAATTCTTCGGTATTGAATGTTGTCTTCTGTGGCGATAAGTCTTGAGTTTCTGTAGTTGATTAAATGGTTGTGTGAATTACGGTGTTGTACACAGGCATTCCTTGGATCTTCAGACCTGCTTGCGTATTGGTGTTCTGAAATACGTGTTTGGAGGTCTCTTGATGTTTCGCCCACGTATAATTTGCTGCAGTCATTACAAGGGATTATGTATACCCCTGCAGAGGATGGAAGCTTGTCCTGTCTGTTGCTGGTAATGATGGTAGTGGATGTGGAGGTAGATACTTGGAATGAGGTATTGGAAAAGATGTTGGAAACGTGTTTGGCAATAGAGTTGGTGGGGAGGACTATGTATCTCTTCTCGGCAGTGTCTTCTCTGGGTGTGTTGAAGATGTTTAATGCCCGCCGTCTGCAGTCTCTGATGAAGTGATGAGGATAGTGAAGTTTAGAAAATACTTGTTCAATTATAGTACATTCTTCCTCAAGGAACTCATTGCTGCAGATTCTGAGTGCGCGCAGGAAAAAGCCTATAATTACACCACGTTTAGTTTTGGTGTCGTGGTGAGAGTAGAAGTTGAGAAGATCGTTTTGGTTGGTGGGTTTTCGATAGACTTTAAAACAAAGTTCATGGTCAGCTTTGCAGAGTAGAACATCAAGGAAAGGAAGAGTGTTGTCGACTTCTTCTTCGAGTGTGAACTGGATTAAGGACTCGACCTGGTTGAGCTTGTCTTGGAGAGCTTGAACGCTGAAGCGTCTGGGAGTTTTAAGGAGAATGTCGTCAACATAACGGAGCCAGGTGATAGACGATGGAATAATGTTGGAGAAACGCTCGGCTTCCAGATGTTCCATGTATAGGTTCGCCAGGACGGCACTGAGTAGCTAGCCCATGGGTAGTCCAAAAGTCTGCTGAAAGAGGTGATTTTCGAAAGAGAAACAAGTAAAGCCAACAAATAGTTCAACAAGGTCGATGAAATCGCTGGCTGGAATAGGAAGATCAAGTGAATCGTCAATTTTCCTGCGCCAGAGATCGATGGCTTGTGTAGTAGGTACTTTGGTGAATAGGGAAGTCACGTCAAGGCTGGAAAGTTTCTTGTTCCTGATGTTGATGTTGCGAATGCGACTGAGAAGATCACCCGAGTGTTTGAGATGTGCTGGACTGATGGTGCCCAAGAGTTTAGAGGTGTTTTGCGAGAATTCCTAAGAGTTGGTGGGGAGTACTGCCTATTCCCAGTGTCACCACCACAAGTGTCACCACCACTAGTGTCACCACCATCCTCAAAACCCTCACCACCACTACAACCATCGTATGCATTTGTATATATGTGACTTTATAACCAATAAAACACTAGTTACTGAGTCAGTGATTTGTGAGATAGCGAACTTGAAGCTCTGTATAGCGATCTAGTGGAAATTAATTTCGGGAATGGTCTATATAAAATGCAGTAGAGAACCTGAGCATATCAATTACTCTGCAAAGCTTCACCTGGTATATCTGACAAAATGGTAAGCCAATAATATAAAAGTTATATCAGGAACCTACCTGACAGCCTGGTTGATTAGACCTTGATCCACCATGAGGCCTGGTCTCAGACCGAGCCGCTGGGGCGTTGACCCCCGAAACCTTCAACAGGTAAAACTTCCAGAGGACTGTCTTCGCGCTGTCCTGTATAAAAACGCGAATTTTCAATAGTTTTCAATGTTTTATTTAAACTTGTTTTAATATTAGAGTTATCTACAAGCCTATAAGAAAAAAAATTGTACCTTTGACGAAATTCCAATTTCATAATAGTACAAAGAAATCCAAAATATCCAAAAATATTTATTGCCAGGATAAACTTGCAATGACACAACAAAACAAAATGGATGACATCCCGGCATTAAAATTTACCAGCCGTTAAATACTGAAGCCGTTAAGAAAAGATAAACAAATGCTTTTTGATTGCTAAGATTAAGTTTGACCCTGAGAGTTTAGCGCAGGGTTACTCAACTGACGGCACGCGGTCCGAATCTGGACCGTCTGAATGTTGTAGCTGTACCCCTGGCTTTTAGTGTTGTAGTTGTACCGGGCTTCAGTGTTGTATTTTTACGGTGGCTTTTGTGTTTTTAGTTGTACCCTGGTTCA
>NW_026470500.1:0-127891 GCF_026875155.1 Cherax quadricarinatus | reverse complement strand
GACCACTGTCTGGAAAATCTTCCAGCTCCTGCACCCAACATCTTGCTCCTGGGGGATTTCAACTTAAGGCACCTAAAATGGAGGAATATAGCAAATAATATTGTTGCAGTAATAACACCAGGAGGCAGCTCTGATGAAAACTCACACTCACATGAGCTTTTAAATCTCTGCACAAAATTCAATTTAAACCAGCAAATAATAGAGCCTACTAGACTGGAGAATACACTAGACCTCATCTTCACTAACAATGATGATCTGATAAGAAATGTCACCAAATCAAAAACAATATACTCAGATCACAACATAATTGAGGTTCAGACATGTATGCGTGGAGCCCCAGACCGACAAAATGAGACTAGTTACGAGGGAGCATTCACCAAATTCAACTTCAATAACAAAAACATAAAGTGGGACCAAGTAAACCAAGTCCTAACCGATATAAGCTGGGAAGATATACTAAGCAACACAGACCCAAACTTATGCCTAGAACAGATTAACTCGGTGGCACTCGATGTATGCACAAGGCTTATTCCTCTAAGAAAAAGGAGGAGTAGATGTAAAATAGAAAGAGACAGGCGCCTCCCTTTACAGGCGACGGAAAAGAATAACAGAGCGGCTAAAAGAAGTCAATATATCTGAAATGCGCAGGGAGACACTGGTCAGAGAAATAGCAAGCATCGAACTTAAGCTAAAAGAATCCTTTAGGAGTCAGGAATCGCGGGAAGAACTAAAAGCCATAAATGAAATCGAAAGAAACCCAAAGTATTTCTTCTCCTATGCCAAATCAAAATCGAGAACAACGTCCAGAAATTGGGCCCCTACTTAAACAAGATGGGTCCTACACAGATGACAACAAGGAAATGAGTGAGCTACTCAAGTCCCAATATGACTCAGTTTTTAGCAAGCCGCTAACCAGACTGAGAGTCGAAGATCAAAATGAATTTTTTATGAGAGAGCCACAAAATTTGATTAACACAAGCCTATCCGATGTTATCCTGACGCCAAATGACTTCGAACAGGCGATAAATGACATGCCCATGCACTCTGCCCCAGGGCCAGACTCATGGAACTCTGTGTTCATCAAGAACTGCAAGAAGCCCCTATCACGAGCCTTTTCCATCCTATGGAGAGGGAGCATGGACACGGGGGTCGTCCCTCAGTTACTAAAAACAACAGACATAGCCCCACTCCACAAAGGGGGCAGTAAAGCAACAGCAAAGAACTACAGACCAATAGCACTAACATCCCATATCATAAAAATCTTTGAAAGGGTCCTAAGAAGCAAGATCACCACCCATCTAGAAACCCATCAGTTACACAACCCAGGGCAACATGGGTTTAGAACAGGTCGCTCCTGTCTGTCTCAACTACTGGATCACTACGACAAGGTCCTAAATGCACTAGAAGACAAAAAGAATGCAGATGTAATATATACAGACTTTGCAAAAGCCTTCGACAAGTGTGACCATGGTGTAATAGCGCACAAAATGCGCACTAAAGGAATAACAGGAAAAGTCGGTCGATGGATCTATAATTTCCTCACTAACAGAACACAGAGAGTAGTCGTCAACAGAGTAAAGTCCGAGGCAGCACGGTGAAAAGCTCTGTTCCACAAGGCACAGTACTAGCTCCCATCTTGTTCCTCATCCTCATATCCGACATAGACAAGGATGTCAGCCACAGCACCGTGTCTTCCTTTGCAGATGACACCCGAATCTGCATGACAGTGTCTTCCATTGCAGACACTGCAAGGCTCCAGGCGGACATCAACCAAATCTTTCAGTGGGCTGCAGAAAACAATATGAAGTTCAACGATGAGAAATTTCAATTACTCAGATATGGTAAACATGAGGAAATTAAATCTTCATCAGAGTACAAAACAAATTCTGGCCACAAATAGAGCGAAACACCAACGTCAAAGACCTGGGAGTGATTATGTCGGAGGATCTCACCTTCAAGGACCATAACATTGTATCAATCGCATCTGCTAGAAAAATGACAGGATGGATAATGAGAACCTTCAAAACTAGGGAGGCCAAGCCCATGATGACACTCTCAGGTCACTTGTTCTATCTAGGCTGGAATATTGCTGCACTCTAACAGCACCTTTCAAGGCAGGTGAAATTGCCGACCTAGAAAATGTACAGAGAACTTTCACGGCGCGCATAACGGAGATAAAACACCTCAATTACTGGGAGCGCTTGAGGTTTCTAAACCTGTATTCCCTGGAACGCAGGAGGAAGAGATACATGATTATATACACCTGGAAAATCCTAGAGGGACTAGTACCGAACTTGCCACACGAAAATCACTCACTACGAAAGCAAAAGACTTGGCAGACGATGCAACATCCCCCCAATGAAAAGCAGGGGTGTCACTAGCACGTTAAGAGACCATACAATAAGTGTCAGGGGCCCGAGACTGTTCAACTGCCTCCCAGCACACATAAGGGGGATTACCAACAGACCCCTGGCAGTCTTCAAGCTGGCACTGGACAAGCACCTAAAGTCAGTTCCTGATCAGCCGGGCTGTGGCTCGTACGTTGGTTTGCGTGCAGCCAGCAGCAACAGCCTGGTTGATCAGGCGCTGATCCACCAGGAGGCCTGGTCACAGACCGGGCCGCGGGGGCGTTGACCCCCGAAACTCTCTCCAGGTAAACTCCAGGTAATTAAACACAATTAAGACTATGAGGTAGAATGGTCGTTGAATACAACAATGACAATCAAAAGTAGTTGGGGTATTAGAATTTTAGGGGGGCACAAATTTATGACAATATAACACTAACTCTGGACTGTTTACCTGGAGTTTACCTGGAGAGAGTTCTGGGGGTCAACGCCCCCGCGGCCCGGTCTGTGACCAGGCCTCCTGGTGGACCAGAGCCTGATCAACCAGGCTGTTGCTGCTGGCTGCACGCAAACCAACGTACGAGCCACAGCCCGGCTGGTCAGGAACCGACTTTAGGTGCTTGTCCAGTGCCAGCTTGAAGACTGCCAGGGGTCTGTTGGTAATCCCCCTTATGTACTAACACTATGTGAAATATTACATGTCAAACACATGTATACAACTACCAATAAAGTTGGAATTACCGGTATTGACTTAAACTCATTACACATTAATTACCTCCCCCCCCCTTCACCCCGAAATGAATATGATCGTTATCACCAACATGGTAACTTTAACATCCGAACTTGACATATATGAATAAACTAAGTGGTAATTATATAAGTATTGGTGAAACAATAACACCAAAGACACAGTACAATGAATAAAAATATTAACATAAGGGAAACATGGCCTAGTCAAACACATTACAGTGGTAGTACACTCTCCAGGTGGCAGGTAAGAAACAAACATCGGATGGAGTTTAGTTTAATATGTTTATTATGCACCCCATACCCATCCTGTGGGCGGTAGTCAAAAGATTACAGAGGTACATAATTGGTCCAGGGACTGGACTCCAAAGTTTTGATAGCTGAGCAAGTTACAAAGGTAATGAACTAGATCTGGTCATAATCATGACCAAGTTACAAAGGTAATGAGCTCCAGGTAGAGCTGGTCACACTCATGAATAATTGCAAAGGTAATGAATCATAAACACATTAATCATGAGAATTTACAAAGGTAATGAGCTCCAGGTAGAGCTGGTCACAATCATGACAAGTTTCAAAGGTAATGAATGATAAACACGTTATCACATGATTACAATCATAGACAAATTACAGAGTAATGAGCAGTAAACAAACATAGCAGGGAATTCATCCATTGCCCCAACAACAGATGTTGCTAGGTGCCTGTCTCTCCTCGGTAGACAGCCATTGCAAACAGCAGCAAGTTGCCCTGGGATCTGCTGCTTGCACGAGCACCATCGACCCTCCCCAAGAGGTCCAAGAAGCCAGTGACTCCGTTAGCAGCCCGATGAAGAGCTCCCCTAGGGACATGTCAGCGTCCTGGTGGACGCCAAGTTGATTGAAGATCCCAGGCCCTCGTGTGCACGGATGTTGAAGCTTGAGGAACTGAGTACACACTGCCTGTGGCACACCTGACAGCTGCCTCGCGGTCGAACTCCACGATGCTGTCCCTGTAGTGGAAGTTCCTGTGAGCCCGGCACTCCCTGCAGTGCCATCGCTGACATCGTGGGTTAGGGGAGAAGTACCCTCTACTGATGGGGTGGCGCTGGGAGTTGGGTGGGTGAGGCGGGGGAGACGCGCAGGTGTTGAGGCGTTATGAAAGGGTCACTGTTTACTACCCCACGCCCTCCCCCTCCCCCCAGCGGAGAGGGGGGGAGGCGCTGACTGGTCCTGACTCGACAACACCAAATCCTCTGAAACTGCACAACACTTCAACTATTTACGCTGAAACGATGCACTGGGATGTCCGTTCGCTGCTCTGGTATCTTCTCCAAGCATTCACACTGAGTTCTGTTAAGTAGGGACCTGGTCAGCCTCTTTGACCAGGAGCTATCCTTGAAAATCCCGCAGCTAGCCCGCTACACAACCTGCCGTGTCGGCCATGGAGCGAGATAGTGGATCGGGCACACAGAACTGGCGGTGAGTTGGAGTCCCTTCCCCAGCTGCTTGATCAGGTATCGTCTCCTGTGGATAAGGAGGACCAGCAATTACAGGAGAAGGTTCTTGAGATTGAGGAGGAATTGGTGGAGGTGTTGAAGACTTTGTCACCGCCAGAGAGGGACGTTACATCTGAGCGTGGTGTCATCGGAGAGTCGTCGCTTCCAGCAGTCAGGAATGTAATTTGGGACATGATGGGGTTTTGGGAGTCCCCGTTGAATCTTTAAAACCTTCTAGGTAGAGGTGGAGGTTCTTTGAGGGGAAAAAATTGACCAAAAATGGAAACATGACTGTCACGGGGAAAGGGGAGGGCGGTACATCAGATTCTAAAAAGTCCTTACGCCTACCAAAGGCCCTGGGAAACAGCTGAGGTAAAGTGTGAGGTTGGGTTTTTTTAGGGGGTGGTAGCCATGATAGGAGCACCAGAAGAAGGGGAGAGGGAAAGAGACACTCTGAAGGTGTCAAATTTAAAATTTTAGTTGGGTTGAAAGAGTGTGGGGGAAAACAGGGGGGTGGAAATTTTAAATAGGCTTAGGTGTATGTTGTAATGTTAATGGGTTATGTAGCGGTATGAAGAGAGATTGGCTTTTTAATTTCCTGAAAATTTGAGTGGAGTTGTGTTCCTGCGGAGCCAATTTTAAAAGGGTGGGGTGTTGGGGGGCAGGATTTCGAGCAGTTCCCCCCATCCCCCCGCTAAAAGGTGGTGGGGGAATTTTAAAAAGGGGAGAGAGCCCTTTTTTTTTTTGGCAGAGAAGCGAGGGGGGGGGGGGGAGGGGGGGTTTGTTGGTGTGGAGGGGTGGTGGATGGGAAAGGTGTGTCTTTTGCGGTGTGTATGCCCCGGCAGAAAATAACATAGGGGTTTTAAAAAATGATTTTGTGTGTGGGGGCTTGTGTTTTTCTTAAGTGCACTGCAGAGGTGGCATTGTTGGTGGGGGGGAATAGTGTAACGGGTGGCTGTTTGGGGCCCCAAAAGGGGCTGGTATATGTCTGTGGCTCTTAGGATTTATTAAGGGATTTAAAGTTTACGTGATGCCTTTGGGGGGGGCGGTGTGGGGATAAATATACGTTTGTTGGAGTGGATATGCTGCGAAATAGTAGTTTTACCTTTCTAGGAAAGTGGTGTGAAATCTTTCAGTACTGTTGGGATAAAATGTCAGACATAGGGCAGGGGGAGGTTGGGTGGGGGACGTCGGGGAAATATAGAAGTTATTGGAAATTAAATTTTTGTGTTTAGGTGATGAGGGGGGGGTTTGGAGGGATTTTCAGCCCTATGGGGGGGTTAGTGGGGAAAAAAAAACAGGGAGTGGTGACATTGTGAATGGTGGGATAGTTTTGAAAAGGGAAAAGGAAAGGAAAGTTTTATGGAGGGGAAGGAAAACGTTTAAAAATTTTACAATTGGGGCTAACTTTTTTAAGGGGAAAGGGTTTAAAGGGTTCTATGGGCGGGGGGGTGGGGGGGAATAATTTTCCCCTAGGGATGAAATAGTAAAAAAAGGGGAGGTTGGGGTTTTTGCAAAATGAAAGGTTTCAAGCTGAAAGGGTGGGGCAGGGGGTTGGAAAAAAAGTGCTTTGGGGCGACAAGCCGCAGCGTGTGTTTTGGCTCAAAAGCAAAGGAAAGGCGGTGACAGTACCCCATGTTTGAGGAAGGAATGGTTGGAATTATAGAGCAGGGCGGGAGATCGAACCACAAAGGGGATGTGTGCGTATGCGGAGGCTTGGTACGAGAAGTATGAACAGGGGGGGGTGGGTGAGTGGCGTTGGACAAGGGTGTATTTTGGAGGGAAATTGGAAATTTGTGTAGAAAGGCTTTAGGTAGGACTATTAGGGCAGAGGAAATAGAGAAGCGTTAAGGGGGAATGAGGAGGGGAAAAAAGTGCCGGGTATTGCGGTCTCCGGTTAGAATTTTATTTAAAATTGGACGTTAATAAGGGGATTTATAGTTAGGTTATTTAATCGTATAAAGGGAGGGTAATTTGGGGGGAGAAAAAGCAGGTAAAGATTTGGGGGCCCCCGAAGGTAAAGGGGGCCCAGCCACCCATCGGGGAGTCCCGACCCAATCTGATGTGTGCGAAAAAAGGTGTTTGCAAAAAAATTTTAAAAATAGGTTAAAATGTTTTGGGGGGAGGGTGGTGTCAAAATCTCAATTTGGGTTCCCGGGAAGGCGATTGATTGAAGGCATGGGTAGGGGAAGTTTTGTGGAAGTAAGGGTGGGGGTGGAGGGGTGGCTTTGTTGGCTCTAGATTGGCGGGGAGCTATGATGAGGGGAAAAGGGGGAGCTTTGCAGATTATACTTAGGGACAGGGTTTTGGGGAGGGATGTCAGGGGGTAAATAGTTATCAAAGGGCGAAAATGGGATCAGATTAATGGGTGTAGGGGGAGGGATATTGAATGGGTAGAGCCTTTTAGAAGTGTCCCCATGCCCCAAATTTTTTGGTGTTTCCAGGACCCCTTTTAAAAAGAATGGTTCCCCCAAGTTAGTACCCAGTGAGGGAAGTGTGGGGGGTGGGGGAGGGCCCCGGCCAGGTTTTTAATTTAATTATGTTGACGACACCACGTTCCATTCGTGAAGGGATGCAATGGGAAATGTTGGCGGGTTGGCAATTATTTGGAAAGTGCCAGGGTTTTGCAGGTAAATATGCGAAAATCAAAGGGGTGGGGTTGGGTTTTGGGTGGGGTGGGGGGGGGGGAGATGTAATGTTGTTAAGAATAGGCAGTGTCTTTAAAGATTTTTGGGATTATTTTAAGGGATGAATGGTTTCGACAGGGAGGGAAAATGGATAGGTTATTTGGGAAAGGTCGTGGGGCGTTAGGTGTTCTGAGACCCCCGCACCCAAATTTATACAGCGAGTGATGTCGTAAAATTTTTTGTATGTAAGATTTGGTATGTTGCAGCTGTGTTCCCAATTAAAGGGGGCAGCGTTTGGGGGGATTTAAAGGGTGTACAAATTTTTGTGGGGTTCACGTTGTGATTGGTTTGGAGGGAAGTTTTAATGTTCCCGTAGCCAGGGTGGGGGGGTTGAGATTTGAGACAGGGGCTAAATGTGTGTTTATTAAAAAGGGAAGTGTTGCATGAGGGTTGTGAACGCGGGGGGGAGTGGGAAGGATACATGACAGGTGGGATGTGGTATCGAGGAAATGGGTTGAGGAATGTGAATCGTTTTGAGGGCCGTGATGTTGGTTTGGGGGCTGGAAAGGGTTTGTAAAAAGGGTTTTGTGAGGTTATTGTAGGTATGTGGTTTCCCAGTTGGGGTTTTGCTCCCCTTTTTGCTGGAGATTATTTGGTTTAGATTTTTGTAAAATGAAGTTAAACCCTCGGGCGGTGGGTGATGTTTCGTTTTCTGCATGGGTCCTATCGTCTTGTGAGGGTAATACGAAAAGACAGGGTTGTGAGGGTGGGGGATGTGGTATCTGTGGAGGGGATGAGACAGCTTCCTGTAGTTTACTTTTGTGAAGGGTTGAGGAGGTTAGGTGCTGGTTAAGAGGTTTGGGACAGAGGGTGGGGGCCAGTGGGGTGTCGGTTTTTTGGTGCTTTTAAATTTTGATATGGGTGGGTTGACGGGGTTTTTATAAAACTTTTGATTATATCATGGGAGATTATATATATATATATTATAATTTTATATTATAATATATATGTCGTGGGTGATGAGGGGGGGGGGGGGGATAGTGAGGAGAGAAGGAAGGTTCTGGCGGTAAACATTCTTTCCCCGGGTTTTCGTAACGAGTTTGTAGGGAGGGGTGGGATCAGGTTTTTCAAAGGGGTTTTGAATGCTAACGTTAGGGATTCGTTAAATTGTGATTGTAAGAGTGAGGAAGGGGTTTTCATAGGTTGGGGGGGAAAACAGGGGGGGTCCCAGTGGGGTTGCCTCCTTTTGGGGGGGGGGGGGTCGTGAGAGTATTATTATTATTAAAGATTAAACCGGTATTCTCCGGCCCGGGGCCCTTTTTCCCAAATGGTTTTGGGCCCCCCCTTGGCTCCCCTTCCCTTTTGGGGGTGTCTGAGACCTAAGTCTCCCATGGGAGGAGGTAAAGTCCTCCTCATCTTTGGGACCAACTGTCCCCGGCCTAGACAAGCTAGGCCTCTCTGGTCTGCCCTCCCCGCCCCAAGGGGGCAAATGGGAAGCAGTCTTAGAGTAAAGGCTCGGGCCAGGCACCTACCCCACCCTAGAAGGGTTAGGCATGGTGTCGATGTCGTGGAGTGTTGTGAATGTGGGTTTGGAAAGTTTCCCGGTTTTTTTTGAAATTATGGCATCCAAATGTGGATGTAGAGTCAAGGTCTCGTTTATTTAGTATAACATTTTCAGAAAGTAGGGATAAAATAGTAGATTTTTTTATGTATTATTTTGATGTGTTCAGTTGTTTACACGATTCTTGAGTAATAAGTTCTTTGCGACATGAAGTGTGTTTTAGTTTGTGCTGGGTTTTTGCATGATGAGATATACCTATATACTGTTTTGCTTTGTACATACAGTGCATCTGATTAATTTGATTTTGTGAAAGTTTTTGTGTGTACAACATCGGTGAGAGATGGATTTGTGGTGTTGATTGACTCAATCTTTTGCTCTTTCAGCCACACCTGTATTGCCACCATTACCATGTACCACACTTTGTGGTTTCCCAGTTCCTTTTGCATTGTGAGATTTAGGCTGTACAACCCTAGAACCTCCTGCTATGTCTACCCACAACTTTTTACCAGACCTCTGGGCTGGTGTTAGCACATAATCGGAATCCAATGCTGTTGATGAGCATTTCCGAACGCATGTCTCCTCACCTACGCACCATTCATTTGAATCCTCCCGATGCACATCCATTTCCACCACCACACTGAGCCCTTCCCTTCTGGCTCAGCATCTATCAGGAGATCAAGGGACTGTTCCATTGTCCACATGCCGGAGCCTCATTCCTCTCCTCTAGTGTCACCGACACCCTGTCCGATGGGGAAGGATATATTTCCTTTAACATATTTTCCAACACTTCCAGCTCTGCTTCCCCGGTCTCCGTCCGTGCCTGATCTGCAGCCGTCGGCACTCTAATGCTTTCTTCTGATGTTTTCCTCTAAAGTCAGCCGCATCTTCTACACCACCATCCCCCTCCTGGAGTTTACCTGGAGAGAGTTCCGGGGGTCAACGCCCCCCGCGGCCCGGTCTGTGACCAGGCCTCCTGGTGGATCAGAGCCTGATCAACCAGGCTGTTGCTGCTGGCTGCACGCAAACCAACGTACGAGCCACAGCCCGGCTGATCAGGAACTGACTTTAGGAGCTTGTCCAGTGCCAGCTTGAAGACTGCCAGTGGTCTGTTGGTAATCCCTCCTCAGTGTCTTTGGCCACACTGCCTTCAGGACTGCGGGCCATGCCCCATGGCCGCGATGATTTGTCTCTACGAGGTCGATCTGATCACACACTGACGTTTCGTCCTATGAGGACACTCCATAGCCATGTGTCCATACCCCTCTCAAATCCTACAGGTCCATCATTGTCCTGCATAGGATACCATCAGCTGCATTCCCTCAGAAGTTACAGCTCCCTCAATAGTTCAATTCTGTGTTAACACGTTTCTTCAATCTTGCGGCCATCATGCTCACAGGCAAACCACTCGGAATGGTTGGAGGAGCTCTGACAGCACATCCACCCAAGCCACTGTCTAGGCGGCGAATGTGCACCATACTCAACCAGCAGGTAGGCAAGTCTGCCAATGCTTATGACAACTGAATCACATTGCTTCAGCTTTGACAGGCATGTCTGTGGTTTGTCAATGAACCAAGGTGCTGATTTAGCAACAGATACCCTGTCAGTTGTTATCCCTCAAGGAAGGCTCCTTGACGCTGGTGAGGGGCTATTGATCTAGGGAATTGGATCTGTGCTCCAGTTCCCTGAATTAAGCCTGAATGCCTTCCATCCCCCCATAGGCGCTGTATAATCCTACGGGTTTAGTGCTTCCCTCCCCCTTGATTATAATAATAATGTCAGTTGTTAAACACTGGGTTTGCTGGTTGGGAGGCAGCCTATATGGGGGTGTGATATACGCCGAAAAAATTGTAACATACTGTTTGCATGCCACATTGGGTCTCCACATATGTTAGTATTATGTGTATCTTTGCTAGGTCATCACAGGGTGATTAGGATGGCGCAGTTGATGAAAAACAGAGGCACACGTCATTACAAAACAGTTGTGTCAGGTACACTTATCCTTACAAATAAAATATGACTGGGTTAATTTCTTAACACAACGGTAGCCTGCGGCCTGGTGGCAAAGCTTTCGCTCCACACGCTGAGGGTCCGAGTTTGATTCCCGGCAAGGGTGGAAACAATGGCATGTTTCTTTACAGCGGTTGTCTATTAGTAAATTAGGTACCTAGGTGTTAGTCGACTGGTGTGGGTCGCATCCAGGGTCAAAAATGACCTAATTTTCCTGAAAGGTGCGTAACAAGTGGCTTTCTGTATTGATAGGCATTAATTAGTCCTATACAGCTTGTATTATCTAAATTTAATAACACTTAAAAAAGTGTTTCTAAAATTTATTTGTTTCATTGTTCTCTATATTATATGTTAAGTTTTTGTCTTGATTCGCTGATACAATTACTCTTTTCTAATTTTAATAAATCTTAAGATTTTTATGTAAAGATTTTTATTATTTAAAATATTGAATTGTTGCAGTTAACACTTTTAATGACATATTTTTTTATATTTTCTCTTAAATTAAAAATATGAGTTAAAATTTATTATATATGTTAATTCTCAAAGCATTCTCATAGTTTTGGGTAAACTTAAGTAAACAGCATATCAGTTTTTACAGTGATTATCAAGACTCGATATAAAGTTTGTCATTTATTGAGAAAAAGTTTGGATAAGGTAAACAGGTTACACCATCGGTGGTAGAGACGCAAGTGTAATCAATTTTAGTTTTGTAATATCTATTATGTACCCCCATATTCATCGTGTGGGCGGTAATCAAAAGATTAGAGGTACATAATGGGTCCAGGGACTGTACCTCAACATTCATCGACACCATGCCTAACCCTTCTAGGGTAGGGTAGGTGCCTGAGCCCGAGCCTTAAGCTCATAAGACTGTCATTCCCATTTGCCCCCTTGGTGCGGGGATGGCAGACCAGAGAGGCCTAGCTTGTGGCTAGACCTGGGGACAGTTGGTTCCAAAGATGAGGAGGTACTTGTGCCTCCTCCCATGGGAGACTTAGGTCTCAGACACTCCCTAAAGAGGGAGCCAAGGCCGGGCCACCACTTGGAAAAGGCCCGGGCCGGGAGAATACCGGCTAATCTTTAACTAACTAACTAATGTACCTCAACATTACAGAGGTACATAAAGGGTCCAGGGACTGTACCTCAACATTACAGAGGTACATAAAGGGTCCAGGGACTGTACCTCAACATTACAGAGGTACATAAAGGGTCCAGGGACTGTACCTCAACATTACAGAGGTAAATAAAGGGTCCAGGGACTGTACCTCAACATTACAGAGGTACATAATGGGTCCAGGGACTGTCCCTAAACCCATTACGAGGTACTTAATGGGTAAAGGGGACTTTTCCCTCAACATTACAGGGGGACAAAAGGGGGTCCAGGGACTGTACCTAAAAAATTTACAAGGTACATAAGGGGTCCGGGGACGGGTACCTAAACTTACAGAGGTACAAAAAGGGGCCCCAAGGGACTGTCCCTCAAAAAATTACAGAGGTACTTTAAAGGGTCCAGGACTGTACCTCAACATTACAGAGATACAAAATTTTTTCCGGGGTTTTGTCCCCCAAAACTTTTACAGGGGAAACATAAGGGGTCCCGGGATGTACCTAAAACCAATTAAAAGGGTACAAAAAAAGGGCCCAGGACTGTACCTAAAACATTACAGAGGAACTTTAAAGGGTCCGGGGGATGTACCTAACATTACAGGGTAAAAAAAAGGGCCCAGGGACTAGGCCGGGCCGGGAGACCCCCGGGCCCGAATAAGAAAAAAAAAAAAAGTAAAAAAAAGGCCCTGAGCTTGCTCCCCCCCCGCAGCCATAAGACGGGGCCTACCCCACAAACCCCTTTGGGGCGGGGCAGAGGGCAAAACCAGAGGCCTAGTTTTCCCCTACGACCCCCGAGGGCGGGGACGGTGGCTGGCCCTGGGGAAAATTTAGTAAAAAAGATGAGGGGGAAACGGGTACCTCCCCCCATCGGGAGACTTAGGTTTTCAGACACCCTAGACAGGGACCCCAAGGCCCCCGGCCCACTTTTTAAAAAACCCCCCCCGGGCCCCGGGAAAGTTTTAATTTTTTTGGCCCCGAAGGGGCATTAGTTTTTTGTGCACCCCAAACCCACCTGGGAAACCCGGTTGGGCGCGAGAGTTGGAAAAACAAAAAAAGGCCTGGGAAACCAAGGCCCCCAAGGGGGTTTTAAACAGGAAAACATAGGGGGTTTTTTATCTACATTCAAAAATTTTTCACTTATCTTTTTACAAGAAAAATTTAAAAAAATTTAGTTTTAAAAATCTTTTTATCTTTTTTTCATTAATAAGATTTCTTGCTTTCACTTAGGTTATTTATACGTTTTGTTTTCCCTCAAAAAGGAAATTAAAACATAGTGTTCAAGAGATGCCCTTGGCCTGAAAACAAAAAAATTTTACTTTAGTTTTTATTCTTGGGTTTCCCCCCAAACTGCCAAAAAGTACTTGAAACCCCAACCCAAAGCCGGGCCCATACAAAAATCGGGTCAAACTTGAAAAACCAAGCAAAGCCGGGCCACTACAACCATTCATACTTGAAACCCGGGCCTAACCAGGCCCATTTCAACACATTAGTCTGTTCACTTTGCAAGTTTAGGGGGATTTACCCCGGGAGGATTGGGGGTTTCAACGCCCCCCGGCCCCGGTTCGAGACCGGGCCCCGGGTGGATCGAGCCTGATAAACCAGGCTGTTGCTGCGGTGCAAAAAACCCAACATACGAGCCACAGCCCGGTTTTGACCAAAATTTGCCCTTTGGGGTGCTTGCCCCAATCCCAAAGCTTAAAAGGACTGCCGGGGGGTCTTTGGGTAACCCCCCTTATGTGTGCTGGGGGGCAGTTGAACACCCTGGGGCCCCCTGCCCTTTTTATTGTTTTTTTTCTTTTAAAGGGGTAGGACCCCCCCTGCTTTAATTGGGGGGGGTTTGCATCCGTCTCCCCAATTTTTTTTGTTTTCCCGAAAGGGGGTAAATTTTTGGTGCAAGTTCGGTACTTTTCCTCTGGGTTTTTTCCGGGGTGTATATAATCATGTTTCTCTCCTCCTGCGTTCCGGGGAATAAATTTTTGGGAACCCTAAGCGCTCCCAATAATTGGGGTTTGTTTTTATCCCCGTTATACGCCGTAAATTTTCTTGTACTTTTTCTGGTCGAAAATTTCACCTCCTTTAAAAAGGTGCTGTAAGTGTGCAGCAATCCCCCAGCCTAAATAGAAAAAGTGACCTGAAGAGTGTCATCAGGGGGTTTGGGCCCCCCTTTGTTTTAAAGGGTTCTAATTTCCATCCTTCATTTTTCTAGCAGGGCGATTGATACATGTTATGGTCCTTAAAGGGTGGTCCCCCGAAAATGATACCCCCCAGGCCCTTTGACTTTTGGTGTTTCGCTCTATTTTGTGGCCAAATTTTTTTGTACTTGATGAAGATTTAATTTTCCTCATTTTTACCAATCTGGGTAAGGAAATTTTCATCGTTAAAAACTTCTATTGTTTTTGCAACCCACAAAAAAGTTTGGGTTTTGTTTGTCTGTTTGGAGCTTTGCAGGTCTGCAATGGAACACGTCATTGCAGTTTGGGGGTGTCATCTAAAAAAGGAAAAGACAGGGGTGCTGGGGTGACACCCCTTCCTATGCCCGGATATAAGTAGGAAAAAGGTTGGGAGCGGTTTTTGGCCTTGGGGGAAACAAAACCCTTTTCACCGTAGCTCCCCTCGGACTTTTACTCTTTTGACGACTACTCTTTTTGTGTTCTGTTAGTGAGGAAATTATAAAATCCATCGCCCGATTTTTCCTGTTATTCCTTTGCACGAAATTTTGTGCGCTATTACGCCATGGGGCACACTTTCGAAGGCTTTTTGCAAAAATTTTATATTTTACATCTTTCTTTCTTTTTGTTTCTAGTGCATTTAGGGGGAAAAACCTTTTGTAGGGGCCAATGTTGAGGGCAGACAGGACCCACCTGTTTAAACCCCCTGTTGCCCGGGGTTGGGTTTTTGTAACTGATGGGTTTTAGTGGTGGGATTTGCTTTTTTAGATCCTTTCAAAGGGTTTTATGATATGGGATGTTATGTATTGGTCTGTAGGGTTTTTTGCTGTTGCTTTACTGCCCCTTGTTTTTGGGGGTTGGGGTATTCTGTTGTTTTTAGTAAATGTGGGGAAAAACCCCCCTGTCCCTTTCCCCTTCCAAAAGGATGGGAAAAAGGTCGTGGAAAAGGGGCTTTTTTGGGAGTTCTTTATGAACCCCAAGTTTCCCTGAGTCTGGGCCCCGGGGGAAAAAAGCATGGGCATGTCATTTTTTCGCCCGTTTTGAAGTAATTTTTTGGGTTTAGGATAACCCGGGTAGGCTTGGTTAAAACAAAATTTTTTGGCTCTTTTCTTTAAAAAAACATTTTTTATCTTCGAACCCCACTGGTTTAAACCCGGGTGCTAAAAAATGATATATTGGGGCTTGAGTAGCTCCCCCCTCATTTCCTTGTTGTCTCTGGGGTTTGGACCCATCTTTTTTAAAGTGGGGGCCCAATATGGAAAGTTTTTTTCCCGATTTTTTGGAAATTTTAAGGAGAAGAAATACTTTGGGTTTTTTCGATTTTTATTTTAAGGGTTTTAGTTCTTTCCCCGGATTTCCCGAAATCCTAAAGGATTCTTTTTTGCTTAAGTTCGAAAGCTTGCTATTTTCCCGACCAGTGTCCCCTAACCCCCCCAAAAAACAGATTTATTGACCCTTTTAGGGGGCTCTTAAAATTTTTTTCCCCGGGGTTAAAGGGGGGGCCTGTCTTTTTCGTTTTTACATCTACTCCTTCTTTTTCTTTGAGGGAAAAAGCCTTGTGCTTTTTTCGAGGGGTTTTTCCCAGTTAAACTTTTCTAGCAAAGTTGGGGGCTGTGTTGTTAGTATATTTTTCCAGCTTTTATCGGTTTGGAATTTTGGTTTTCTTGGGCCCCCTTTTTTTTTTTGTTATTAAGTTGAATTTGGGGAATGCTCCCCCGTGGGAAAAACCATTATGTCGGGGTTTTGGGGGTTCCCCGCATACTGACTGAACCTCCCAAATTTTGTTTTTTTTATCTGAGTAAATTGTTTTTTGATATGGTTATTTCTTTTCAAACACATTGTTAGTGAAGATAGGTTTTAGTGTATTCTCCAGTTAGTAGGGGTCTATTAATTTTTGGTTTAAATTGAATTTTGGGGCAGAGAAATTTTTAAAACTCGCGTGAGTTGGGGTTTTTTATCAGATCTCCCCCTGGTGTTATTACTGAAAAAATATTTTTTGCTATATTCCCCCATTTTAGGTGCCTTAAGTTGAAAACCCCCCGGAGCAAAAATGTTGGGTGCAGGGCCCGGGGGTTTTTCCAGACAGTGGGGCAAATTTTTAAAAAACTGTTCCCAATTGCTGGGGTTTTTGATCCCGGGGGCTTGTAACTATCACAATGACTAGGGTTTTGGGTTTTCCCACCCTTTTTATCTAAAACCCTTTCCCTTTTCTTTTTAGCATTTAGAAAATTTTGTGCAAAAAAGTGACTCCTTTAAAAATCTGCAATGAAAAGGGCCCAACCCCCCCCCCCTTTTTCTTTCACTCTGTCCCCCTGTATAGGTTTTTAACCAAAAAACAACTTATCTACGTTTTTATGTTATCTTTGTGGGGTTTTTAGATTACTCAAGGGTTTAACTGCATTCCTAAAAATTCCCTTTTCATTTTTTTACTTTCTCCCAATATTTTCCTAATGCTGGAAAACATTTTTTCCAGTTATATTTTACATTCCCTTCTGGGTACCCTTTTTTTCTTGGCAAAAATCAACTTTTCATTTAAGGAGGAATCCCCAAAGTTTTGTTGGGGTCCATAGCAAATTTGGGACATTAATTTTCCCTTTTCCCTTAAATTTTTGAGTATCTATACCTGGCTTCCCCAATGAAACCTGTTGTTGGAGTCCATATTTAGTCAAAAGGGGCCTTTTAAAGAAGACATAGAATCCCTTTAAAGGGTGATAGAGTCCCAACTCGGGTCATAGGTTATTTAGGGGGCCATTTTGGGTTGCAAACAATTTTGTTTGCAAGGGAACGCCCCCAGGGTTTTTAAATTTTTTTGCCTAACTCAACAAAATTTATTTCGTTTTTAAATAGGGAGGGGCAAAAGAGCAGAAGCAGCCCTTTTTCAAAGAATCCTGTTTAACCCTCAGTGTAAAATTTAAATTGTGAAACTTTTTACTACCGGGGAGGGGAGAAATTTCCCTTTTTGAGCAGTTTTGGGCTAAAAGAGATTTAAGGGAAAAGGGATTACTACAATGGGCCTTCTTGGGGGGGGACTTGGGAGGGATGTGATATTAAAAAGAAAAACATCTTCCATGGGGGTTTAAATGCCCTTTTTTGTTTCCCCCACAGTGATACGTTCCCGTGGTTAAAAAAAACTTTAAAGAAAATTTCAAGTTTTTTACAACCCAATTTAGGGTCGGTTATTTAAACCCTTAGAAACTTGGGAAGATTCCTGTGACAGTGTTTGGTTCGTTTCTCAAAATTCTAATACCGGTCATTTTTTAAATTTTAAAAACCTACATGATACTAAAAAAAACCAAGCTCCTTCCTCTTTTAAAACTTTTTTAGATCTGGGACAGCAAGAATAATCCTAGGCTTCATTTTTCATTAACTCAAGGGTCGGAGAGAACTTTCTCTACTAATATCAATTTTTGGGAAAATTTTTTATTTTTTCCCAAACTATAGCGCCAAAAAGGTGTTTAAAGTTCATAGGAGTCAAAAATGTATTTAAAAATAGGGTTTAAAACCCAAAGTTCCCCTTTTTTCGCGCGGGTGTGCGGGGGGAAAAGGTCGTTTGGGCCCCTTGGGGGGGGCGGGAGTGGGGGTTTTTTAATTGGGGGTGGGAGGCGGGAAAATTGGGACCAGAAATTGGCATTCAAAGGGGGGCCAAGGATTAATATAGGGCTCATTTCAAAAAGGAAAATGTCATAAAATGTTTTTTGGTGAAGAGTGGGGGAACGTGTTTTTCGGACCAAAACCCCTAAAAGGTGGGAAAAATTTGTGAAAAAATTTTTTGAACCCGGGGGGTGACTGGTTTCACGGCCATGGGGTGTGTCCAGGGAAAAACCCTTTTGGGAAATTTCCCCGCTCATCGGCCCCAGATCTTAATGGAGTGACCCTAATGTTATAATAATTAAGAGACCCTTAAAACGTTTGTGAATGGTAATGTAAACAGTGATAATAACTTGGTTAAAGAAAAGGCCGGGAAAGGAAACGATCGCCTGCTCCCATAATGTGTGATTCTCGTTAACCGGGGGATAGTAAAGGGTTTTTGGAAGCAAAGACTTTTTAAAAAGGACCAACCGGCGGATACCCCGTTTCCCTTTGGGAAAAAGAACCGTGTCGGGGTAGCAGGGAAAATCGAAATGAATGGTGAAATTGGGAGGAAATAAGGAGTTACAAAACCCCCCCAGTTAAGTAAACCCCTTCAAATTATAACAGAATGATACTGGCCCGTTAGGGATGTTTTAATTTTTAAAAAGTTATGAGTGATCCCGCTACACAAATGCCCACCAGGGGAAAATTTTTCCGGGGAAGTGGAGAGATTTTTGTACAAGTGTTTTTTCCTTTTTTGGTATAAACCATTTTAAAAAAAAACCCCCTTCCCCTTTATTTAGCTTCCCAAAAAAATCTAAAACAGCCACAATTAATTTGACACCGTTCTTGTGGGTGCTATCCCCCCCCATAAAAGGTCTCGGATAGATATGGATAATTGGGGAGGGCGAAGGAACCACCTTTCCCCTGACCAGGGGTTTGGGTTTAAATTTTTTCACATTTTTCTACCCCGGGGTGACTACTTTTAAACAATAAGGTTTTTCTCCCCAAAGGTTTTAAATTTTTAAGCAAGTTAAAAATTTAAGTACATAAAGGTAACCCCCCCAGAAAAAATTTTTTTATAATCAACAAGGGGCAGCATAATAAATTTTAAAGGGCCCAACATAGGCTTAAAAAAAATCATTCCCCCAGATTCTCCCCTTAGCAAACCTTGGGGGATTGTAGCCACAAAAACTTTGGAGGGATTTAGCCCCAGTTTGCATTTCTTGTTAGGGGGTTGGGGAGAATTTGGGTTTGTTAAAGGGGACATCAAAACCAAATAACTGTTTAAATTTCAAAGTCTAATGATTTCCCCCTGAAAAAGATGGGGAGGATGTCGTTTTGCGTTAAGAACTTTTTTTTAGGGGAAGATATTTTTTAGGCCCCCAGTCGCTTACAAATTGGCCCTTGAACTTCAATAAGAATGGAAATTTAAACTTTTTATTTCCCGTTGTAAGGATCATGATATCATCACATAGCTTATACTATTTTGTTTTAGGGAGGCAGGAGAGCATTTAAGAGAGGGTTAATAGAAATTAAATACATGGGAACCCAAGAATCCTCCCTTTTCCCGGGGACCTAAAGGGCTTTCTTTAAAAATCACTTTTTGAAGCCCCTTTGGGAAAGGGGCAGGTATCTAAATTTTCCCGCAGAGTAAAACTCCACCTTTTAAATTCCTTTTGGCTAGTTATGTTTGTATTAACGGTTCGTTTTGCAAATCAAAGGGGGTTTTTGTTTAAGAAAAAATGGGAAAACTATTTGAGGGGTGGCAGTGAGAAAAAGGGGGAAAAAACGTTCTGCACACTTTTAACCCTTTAGAACCCATAGGGGGTAGGGGGGGAAATTTTATGTCCCGATTCTGTAGTACAGTTGTTAAGTAAACAAATTTTTTCCCAAAAATTTTACAAAAAATTATTTAAAGGGGATCGGCCTAAAAGTTTTCAGGCTGGGTTGGGGGTTAGGGGTAGGGACAATGAGACCCCATTGGGCCCCGGAAGTAGGGAAGGGAAAGCCCCCAATGTAACTGAATTATACAGTGCCCAAAAAAGGGGTTTTCAAACCCCGTGCCCTTTGAGGGTTTTGAGAATTTCATAGGTTTAAACCCTCCTTCCCCCAAGGGAACACTTGGGTCCCACCTTTGGTTAATGCATTATCTTTAATTCCATTAAATCGGTAAAGAGGAAAACCTCTATCAAAATTTTTGGGTCATTAAAAAAAAAAATTTAAACAGTTTTTAACATTTCTCAGAAATACCTTTAATTTTTTTCTAATATGAGATGGGAAGGGTTTTATGCCTTTGGGTGTTTTAGTCCATTTATTTAAAGGGCCCCTTTCCCTTTTTCAAGAGGGGAAAAGGGAAGGGGCAAAAATTGCCAGTCCTTTTTTCCCGGGGTTTTTTTATTTAACCCTTTCCCAAGGGCCCAAAATCAAAGGGTGGGCCTATTTAAAACCACTAACAACCTTTTTCCCCTTTTTGTTTCCTAAATTTCTTCCTTTTATTCCCTTGGGGAAATTTTTAGGGCGCTTTTGGGAAAAAGTTTTAAACAGGGGCGGGGTTTTTAAATTTCCGGTATGCTTTCCCAAAACCTCCCAGTGAAAGTGTTAAATTGCGTAATGTGGTCCCTTTTAGTATTTACATTGGGTTTTTTTTGTTTTATATTTTGGGAGGGTCTTTTTTTTCCCATTCCTCCCACTTGATTGTTTTTTGGAAAAACTCTCAATTTGTGGGAATTAAATCATCAAAAATTTTTGGTTTTTTTTGGGGATGGGCTCGTAATTTTATACCATTGAAACCAAGTGGTTTTAAAAAAGTTGTCTTTTTGTTCTGGTTTGAGAAAAAAAGTTTCCTCCTTTTGTATTTAGCTCCTTGATTGTAAAAGTGTCAAAATTGACAGTTGTTGTCTTTGGGGAAGGAAACAGAAAAGAAGAAACATCAACTATGACCCGAGTTTAACATGTATATGATGTATTAAAAAACCAAGACATAGATCTAGTAAGCCAAAATCTTTTTGAGGTTAGGCTCCCTAGTGCCCACAATTCGAACCTTACATGCTATTTTTGCAATTCCATTTTTGAAAATTTTTTTTTTTTTGTTCCTTGGTGTTTTTTTATAGAAACCCCCCAATATTCTTATGTTTGGCATTAAAACCCCCGAAGATGGTAGGTTCACTTTGGTGCGATCTGGTAAACATAGGTTTGAAATGTTTTGCTGGGGCATGAGATTAAAAAATGTTTTTGAAAAAATCCCCCTGCATAAACTTTGACAATGAAAACTTCATGTTAACTCACTCTGCAAGGAAAGGAGTGAAAGTGGCAAGTTTTTTTCTGACATACATCACACAACAGTTGGTTGACCTTAGGTTATAAGCTGCATATCCAGGCAAGTTTGGTGGAGGTGCTCCATCTTTCAATCTACATTCCTGCAAACAGATGACATCAATATTCTTGGTTGCACTAATATGATGTAAGTCAGGCAACCGCTTCCTGATGGAAGCAATGTTCCATGAAAAGATTTGTAATGTATCCATTGTAGTGAGTTATTACAATCTCTTGCTCATAAGATGGTAAAACTATTATGCTTTGGCTACAGTGTGCAGACACTTAAGAGCAAATAGCATAGTTTGTACGTCTTTATCTTCAGGACCTTTATTTTTAAGCATTTTTCGGCATTTTGGCAGCCAGTTAAAGGCAAGTCTTGAAGGCAAGAGTTATGGGCTTCTTTCTCACAAATTGCTGGAAGCTGAACGGAGATTGCTGCACTTTTGACATCATCACCATGCTCAAGAGCATCATCCTGATTACATATATTTATTAAACTTGTCAGGATCTGTTCAAGATGCTCAATTTTTTTCTGGAAATTTGTTATAATATGAGGAAGGTCAGGCGAATCCAATGCCTCTCCGGAGGATGGCACTTCTGGGTTAGTGCTTTCTTTAACACCTATCACCTTAACAGGTACCATGGTTACATTAGTGTTCTCTGTTTCATCATTCATTGCAGGTAGGTCCTGTGCATCTGACTCATCTCCAATTTCCAGGGAGGTTACCTGTGTGGTGTCCGTCTGACTGTTGTAGTTGTGTGTATTGGGAGAAATGACAAACTCATCCCCATATTCAGGTGTAGCCATAGGTATCTGTAGTGGCAGACCAGTAGTTCCATATGTGCTAGCAGGGATGGCTAGCTCCTCCACAGCTGGTGTGTGTGATGGCATTCTGGTATCACCAGAATCTTTGCATGAGGTGGGGTTCTTGCACACTTTGCAGAGGTTCAGTCTCAGATCTGGCTGTGGTAGACTGGATGGCCCATCCTCAGTTACCATTAAAGGACTGTTATCAGGTTTACATCGAAGGTTGTTTGGGTTCTGACTGCAGTCCTTGTGGGAAACTGTAACCCCAACTTCTTTACAGTTAATACACTTAAATTTTGGCTGTCAGGGCCTACTGTGCATTCTCTAGTGGAATGTTTCCCAGCACACTTACCACACCAAGAATGTAGTATTCCACAGTCTACTGCAACATGGCCATAGTGCTGGCATTTGTAACACCTACGTTTAGGGGGTAGTACACTTCGATGTTTAGGAAACGTAAACCATGCACCCAGATATTCCGGGGGAGGGGCACAGGACCCACCCAACTGGCAATAATTTGGGATTTTCCTTTAAGTCTTTTAGGCTTGATGATATGCTCACTAGAGTCAATGGATGGGTCCATGCAGAGAGGGTATCCAAAGATTATGATACTGACCCATTTTTTAAAGTGGTGAGTGTCTGATGGAGGTCGGAGCAGCTTAATACCCCATAAGGTGTACTAAGTAGATCATTGATCAGTTCTGATTCTGTTCCACAAACACAAAGTTGTGTGTTTTTCCTAAATTGGATCCTTGAGTTAGGATGCTTGTTTACAGCTTCCATTAGCCATGCACACTTAGCAGGCAGCGGGGTGTTGTCAGGGAAGTTCAGCTTAACACATTCTTCCTTTGAAGAAAGACATTCTTGCAGCCTCTGTGCACCAAGGACGTTTAGTATCACATTGTGTACGAGTCAAGTGAGTCTGACTACGTCGACGCTCTAGCCCTTTCTCACTTTTTCTCTTTTGTTTACTTTTAAAGGTCTGGAAGCTATCATCATTTCCATCACCTGCAGAAATAGGTTCCCTTAGACAGTTGCCATGTTTGCCAGTGATGATATCTGGTGTAAGACCACATACACAAGAATTCCTCGCTTAGCTTTCCCTATAGCTTATGCAAGAGCAAATATTCACTACAAAGTCAGAAGTCCAAAATAGATCACAAGACACAAGTGCTCAAGTTCAATGAACACCTCCAACCATACTCAACCCAGACCACCACCACTCAATACGACACACACCCCACCAAAAACACACTCAGAGACTCTTTACTGTGTGTTCATACTATGGTAACATATATGATATAATGGATGGTACTGGCGAGGTCTTACACCTTATCACAAATTACAAAGATGAAAAGAGAGAGAGAGAGAGAGAGAGAGACAAAGTAGGTAATATTAAGCATAAAATTAGAATGCCTGTAAAGGGAGCGCCTGTCTCTTTCTATTTTACATCTACTCCTCCTTTTTCTTAGAGGGATAAGCCTTGTGCAAACATCGAGTGCCACCGAGTTAATCTGTTCTAGGCAAAGTTAGGGGTCTGTGTTGCTTAGTATATCTTCCCAGCTTATATCGGTTAGGAATTGGTTTACTTGGTCCCACTTTTATTTTTTTGTTATTGAAGTTGAATTTGTGGAATGCTCCCTCGTGACTAATCTCATTTTGTCGGTCTGGGCTCCACGCATACATGTCCTGAACCTCGATTATTTTGTGATCTGAGTATATTGTTTTGATATGGTGACATTGCTTATCAGAACATCTTTTGTTAGTGGAAGATGAGGTCAGGGATCTATTTATTCCAGTCTAGTAGGCCTATTATTTGCTGGTTTAGATTGAATTTTGTGCAGAGATTTAAAAGCTTGTGTGAGTGTGAGTTTTCATCAGAGCTGGCCTCCTGGTGTTATTACTGCAACAATATTAATTGCTATATTCTCCCATTTTTGGTGCCTTAAGTTGAAATCCCCCAGGAGCAAGATGTTTGGTGCAGGAGTCTGGAAAGATTTTCCAGACAGTGGTCAATTTTAACCGCTGTTCCTGAATTAGCTGGATGTTGCATCCGAGCTTGTAACTACCACAATGACTAGTTTTGTTCTCGACCTTTACTGCTAAAACTTCCACTACAATCAATTGAGCATTAGCAGTTCTGTGCAAACAAGTGGACTCTGCAATGTACAGGCCAACCCTCCCCTTTTGCCTGTTCACTCTTTCACATCTGTATAGGTTGTAACCTGGGATCCATATTTCGTTGTCCAAGTGATCCTTTATGTGGGTCTCAGTGAAAGCCGCGAACATTGCCTTTGCCTCTGCAAGCAGTCCACGGAATGAAAGGTATTTTGTTGTTTGTCGCTGGCTTTAGACCCTGTATATTTGTAAAGAAGAATGTTATCGGACTGGTGGTATTGTTGTTACTGGGGGGGGATTTTTTTTCCGGCATTAGTATCTGTATCCACCATGAGGCTTGGTCACAGATCGGGCCGTGGGGGCACTGACCCACGGAACTCTCTTCAGGTACTCTAGGTAACCCATACAGTCCACAACTAATTAGTAGTGCCGCACTTGTGAACGATAGCCACTTCTAAGTTATAGTACAGGTCTAGGACAGATTTGTTTAAGGTGTGGGATATCGAAGGGGCTGCTTGCAGCGACTGGGGGTGGCTTAAGTTTTCTCACGTCTACATGGGGTAACTACTGTAAACAATATATGGTTGTCACCTCCCAATGTGATTACTTGAATGAATGTAATTACGAAGTTCATGCAGGTGATTTAATTTCCATACCAAGTGTGTAAGTAAATACACACTTTATATAAACAGTTTTTATACAATATTTCTTATCTATAAATACACTTCAATGTTTTCCTTAGAAAACTAGTTATCTACTGCAGGTTATCCTGAAAAATACTCAATTTTCTCTTACTTTAAGAGCATGGAAAGACACTATAGTCAAAGTGGGACAGGAAAGGCGGAAGCTTCTGCCGCTGCCTCTGATACCACATTATGGTCTGTTTTATTCATTCTAGAGTATATATTCAATTCAATTCAATTCAATTCAAAGTTTATTCTCTATAAGGATTACAGTGCTGAGTTTACAGAATTTGGTTATTGTGTGGTTTACATGTAGTAAAATAATGATTACTGGAGTGTACCACTAAACACCTAACATGGCTAGGCATTTCGGGCAGACTTAGTTTAATTCTTAATTTTAAAATATTACAAATTATGAGGTAAGTTGGTATTATGGCTAAGTGACTAAATACTAGTTTGTGAGCTTAGCAATGTGAATGCTTTTGTTTTGGCACAGTACATAGTCTCAGTATTGGAGTATCACAGGATTTATTATTTTAAGATTGAGATTAATATTTCATTTGATCAAATGGGTGGGCGAGTGTAAGTGAGAACCACCATGTGGTATTCATGTACTTAGTTGACGGGGTGTATCAGGGAGATATGATGTTTTCTAATGGTAGTTTTGAAGGGATGATGTGTCTGCAGTTTCTAGAATTCTCAGGTAGGGTGTTCCAGATTTTAGGGCCTTTTACATACATTGAATTTTTGTAAACGTTTAGTCGGACACGTGGAATGTCGTAGAGATGTTTGTGTCTGGTGTCATTCCTGTGGGTTCTGTCACAACTATCAAGAAAACATTTTAGGTTATGGTTGATATTGGAGTTTAAGGTCCTGTAGATGTAGATTGCACAGTAGTAAGTGTGGATGTACTGAACTGGGAGTAAGTTTAGATCTATGAAAAGTGGGGGGGAGGGGTGTTGCCAGGGATGGGATTTAGTGATTATTATTACTGCATCTTTTTCTTGGGTTATTATTGGCTTTAGGCGTGTTGCTGCAGTTGATCCCCAAGCACAAATAGAATAGGTGAGGTATGGATAAATAAGTGAGTGGTATAGTGTGAGAAGGGCATTTTGCGGCATGTAGTATCGTATCTTGGAGAGGATCCCAACCGTTTTGGATACTTTTTTGGTTATGTGTTGGATATGGGTGCTGAAATTCAGGTTGTTGTCAAGGTATAGGCCTAGGAATTTCCCCTCATCATGTCTGGTAATTAGAGTGTTGTCGATCTTAATGTTAATTTGTGCATCTCCTGCTCTGCTACCAAACATAATATAATAGGTTTTGTCAGTATTAAGCGTAAGTTTATTGGCTGTCATCCAAGTCGATATTTTGATCAGCTCCTCGTTAACAATGGTGTTGAGGGTGGCAAGATTAGGTGAAGATGACATAAGTCGTGTCGTCAGCAAAGAGAATGGGTTTCAGGAGTTGGGATATGTTTGGAAGATCATTGATGTACATGAGGAAGAGCAGAGGACAAAGGACACTTCCCTGCGGAACTCCAGTATCAAGTGGCCGTGTTGTTGATGCTGTGTCTTTAATGGTGACATACTGATACCTATTAGTAAGGTAAGATTTGAAAATAAGCAAGTGCATGGCCTCTTATACCGTAATGGTCAAGTTTGTGGAGTAGGATGCCGTGGTCTACTGTGTCAAAAGCTTTTCTTAGGCCCAATGAAAATTCCTAGTGGATATTCCTTATTTTCCAATGCTGTGTAAAGCAGATCTAGCATTTTATGATTGCATAATTAGTGCTTTTATTTTTCCTGAATCCAAATTGGCAGGGCTGAGTATGTTTTGTGCCGTTATAAATGAATATAGTCTCCTGTGCACGAGTTTCTCAAAGATTTTGGATAGCAATGGTAAGTTTGATATTGGCCTATAGTGTTTTATATAGTTATGTATTGGTGTAACCCTTGCCATCTTGAGTAGTTTCGGGAAGGTGCTAGTTTCTAGTGAATTGTTAAAAAGTAATGAAATAGCATGCAAAAGGACATGGGCCGCTCGCTTGTACAGTAATGGTGGGACATGAGACAGATTCATCGAGTTATTTTTAAGTGACTTTATAATCTCAGTGACTTCCGTGGGCTCAGTTGGTGCAAGATAGAAGGAATTTGGGAAATTCCCATCTAGGTAGTCCCCAGCATGGGCATTGGTATGTGGGATTTTATTGGCGAGATTAGATCCTGTGGTTGAGAAGTCGTTTATCTTGTTAGCTGTGTTAGGGATGTAGTGGGTTTTCATTAGGTTTAGTTAGGACAATTATTATTATAATCAAGGGGGGAAGCGCTAAACCCAGAGGATTATACAGCGCCTGGGGGGGGATGTGGAAGGCATTCAGCCTTAATTCGGGGAACTGGAGCACAGATCCAATTCCCTAAATCAAGAGCCCCTCACCAACATCAAGGAACCTTCCTTGAGGGGAGTTAGGACAATATTCTTGTTTTTTTCAGTTTGTGGGTCCATAGAATCTGAGTGTGTGTTTTCCAGGTCTTTTTTATATCTCCTCTTGTGTCTGTGAATCTACTGGATAGTATAGTTGTTTTGGCTTTCTTTATTACTTTGGTGAGAACTGATGAATAGTGTTTAAGAATATCTTTGTGCATTAAGCCCTGTCTATATTGCTTTTCATATTGGTGTTTCTTGTCAATGGATTTCAGAATGGTGCTGGTTAGCCATGGGCAACCAAGCCGGTTGTTTGTGATCTGTTTCGTTTTTATAGGACAATGTTTGTTGTATAGTCTAAGTAATTTGTTAAGAAAAATGTCCTGTCCAGTCATCAATACCTTTGGGCCTTGGAGAATTCTGTAGGCCAGTCAACAGTCTCTAGGTCAGCTGTGAACTGTGTTAATTATATTGTTTATTATATATTGAATGAATTGTGCTAGATAAATAAGCCATACAGTTGATAATAGTGTCATATTCAAGTATTTTTTTTCTTGTCTCCAGAGTGCAGGAAAGGATTAATGGCTTTTCAGTTAATTTAAATGAGGAATATTAATTTGATATACGAGTAAATTGAGTTACGAGCTAGGTCACAGAACGGATTAAACTCATATGTTAAGGTTCCACTGTATTATACTTCAATAGCTAAAGATTTTCTATCTGGCTAAAGTACCATGTTTTAATTTGACGTACAGAATTTGAGCATTGTAATCCATTGTTTTCTCATCTGTGGCCGAAATTTTGCATAAATTTGGTTACTTAATAGATAATTAACTTGCACTTGCTATGGAAATTGCTTGGTAGTGAATCACATAAAGTCATGCATACTTTGTTAATATTTCCTTTTTGACTGAACCTAAAATTTTTATCCAGGATCATTATATTAATTTCTGGGCTTGAGAATCCCGTCTATGAATGTATGGAAGTATTAGGCTCTCCCAACGGACCTTGTGAAGGAGTGTTGAACTATGATACTTCAAGTTGTAGATTATGCAGCTGTTGGCCACTCCTCCACAAGTTCCATGGACGTTACTTTCTCATAATTAAAATTCCTGGTGCGACCATCGGTCGTGAGAGGGGAGGTATTGCAAATTATGCTTTGTAAACAAACCATACCCTGGCCGAGATTGAACCCGCGGTCAGAGTCAAAACTCCAGACCGTAGCGTTAGCCACTAGACCAGCTAGCCACAATAAGATTCATCCAACTAGGTATATTTCTACACCATAGGAAGGTTAGCACAGGCACCACTGTGACCACAAATGCAAGTTTTTATTGCAAGTTTTTACAGACGAATCTCCAGCTAGCGTGGCCGTGACGAACTCTAGCTCAAGTCCCCTCACTGCCGTCAACATGACTCTCGAAATCGTAATGACACGATTGCAAACAAACCATAACCCGGCCGGGGTATGGTAGAAATATACCTAGTTGGACGAATCTTATTGTGGCTAGCTGGTCTAGTGGCTAACGCGACGGTCTGGAGTTTTGAGACTCTCTGACCGCGGGTTCAATCCCGGCCGGGGTATGGTTTGTTTGCAATCGTGTCATTACGATTTCGTGAGTCATGTTGACGGCAGAGAGGGGACTTGAGCTAGAGTTCGTCACGGCCACGCTAGCTGGAGATTCGTCTGTAAAAACTTGCATTTGTGGTCACAGTGGTGCCTGTGCTAACCTTCCTATGGTGTAGAAATATACCTAGTTGGACGAATCTTGTTGTGGCTAGCTGGTCAAGTGGCTAACGCGACGGTCTGGAGTTTTGAGACTCTAGCTCAAGTCCCCTCTCTGCTGTCAACATGACTCACGAAATCGTAATGACATAAGATAAAACCAATATTGCAAACTAGAAATACCGCAGGAAATAGCAAACAAGAGGACTCCACTAGCAATAGTGAGGATATATTACCAAAAACAACTGGTGGGAGCTCCATTGTTGGTGCTAGGGAGGATAAAAGTAAACGGGAAACATGCACCAAAAGGAATACATCACAAAACCCCCAAGGGAAAAGGGAAACCAAGCCTGTCCATCAAGCACTCGGAAATCTGCGGCAGGAAAGGAAAAAACAGAGGGGACGTGAAACTGTGACCCCCCTAAAAATCCCATGCCCATATGACAACGGGAAAATCAAACCCCCTTTCCCCTGTAGCTTTTTCAACCCTGAACTGGTACCTTTTCCCCAACGGAAAACTGTCTAAAAAATTTAAAATTGCCGGGAAATCCTCAAAGGGGGAAAAAAGAACAAAACACCGGGCCAGGGGGAAAACCGGGTACCACAGCCACCAAGGGGAAAGGGGGTTTTTAGTCCCAAAAGGGGGAAAAAAAAAAGGCGGGAAAATGGCAAAAAACGTACACCAAATCCATCATTCCGGGAGGGGAAACCCACAGTCGAGGGCCTTCCACCCAAACCAACAATAAAAAGATACAAACCCCGGAAAAAAAAAATCCCCCCCCAGTACCAACAATCCCACCAGCCCGATAACATTCCTTTGAAAATATACGGGGTCTAAACCCACAACAAAAAACAAAAAAACCTTTCATCCGGGGACTGCTTGAAAGGGAAAAAGGGCAGTTCGCGTTTTCACTAACCCACAAAAAGGGAACTTGCAACGAAATAGGACCCCATTACAACCATATAATTGACAGATTTGAACAGGCAAAAGGGGGGGGGGGTTGGCCTGTACTTAAAGGTCACTTGTTTGCACAAAAACGCTTAATCCTAAAATGATGTAGTGGAAGTTTCGCAGTAAAGGTCGAAACCAAAACCATCATTGTTAGTCTACAACCCTCCGTGCAACACCCAAAATTCCCAGAACATTTAAAAAAATTGACCACTTTCGGAAAAACCCTTCCAGCCCCTGCCCCCAACATTTTTGCTCCTGGGGAATTAAACAAAGGGCACCTAAAATGGGGGAATATAGCAAATAATTTTTGTTGCAGAATAACACCCAGGGGGCGCTCTGATGAAAACCACACCACGCAGTTTTTAAATCTGTGCAAAAAATTTCAATTTAAAACCAGCAAAAAATAAGCCTCAGACGGAGAATACACTAGACCTCATTTTCACAAACAATGATGACTAAAGAAATGCCCCAATAAAAAACAAAATACTCGATCACAACAAATTGGGGTTCAGTCATGTATGCGCGGACCCCAGACCTACAAATAAATTTCACGGGGGCTTTCACCAATTCCCAAAAACTTTTCAATTGGGGTCCCGTTCCGTATAAGCGGGAAGAATACAAAGAAACACAGACCCCAACTTATGCAAACAATTAACTCGGTGGCACTCGAGTATGCACAAGCTTTTTCCCTCTAAGAAAAAGGGGGAGTAGATGTAAAACAGAAAGAGACGGCGCCCCTTTTACAGGCGACGGAAAAAATAACAAGCGGGTAGAAAAAGGCAAAAAACTAAATGCTAGGGGGACACTGGCAAGAAATAGCAAGCATCGACTAAGCTAAAAGAATCCTTTAGAGTCGGAACGCGGGAAAACTAAAAGCCCCAAAAGAATCGAAAGAAACCCAAAATATTTTTTCCCTACCAAAACAAAATCGAGAACAACTCCCGTATTGGGCCCCTACTTAAACAAGATGGGGCCTACACGGATGACAGAAGGGAAAAGAGTGGCACCAAGTCCCAATATGACCAGTTTTTTAGCAAGCCGCTAACCAAACTGAAGTCGAAGATCAAAAAGAATTTTTTTGAGAAGCCACAAAAATTTTATTAAAAACAAGCCAACCGATTTTTCCGACGCCAAATGATTTGAACAGGCGATAAAGACATGCCCACACTCGCCCCCCGGGCCAGACCATGGAACCGGTTCATCAAGAAATGCAAAACCCCTCACGAGCCTTTTCCATCCTATGGAGAGGGAGCATGGACACGGGGGGTCTCCCACAGTTACTAAAAACAACAGACAAGCCCCCCTCCAAAAGGGGGGAGTAAAGCAACAGCAAAGAACTACAACCAAAAGCACAACACCCAACAAAAAAACTTTGAAAGGGTCCCAAGAAGCAAAATCACCACCCCCAGAAACCCCTCGTTACACAAACCCGGGGAAAAATGGGTTTAGAACAGGTCGCTTCTTCGTCTCAACTATTGGATCACTACGACAAGGTCCTAAATGCACTAGAAGACAAAAAGAATGCAGATGTAATATATACAGACTTTGCAAAAGCCTTCGACAAGTGTGACCATGGCGTAATAGCGCACAAAATGCGTGCTAAAGGAATACCAGGAAAAGTCGGTCGATGGATCTATAATTTCCTCACTAACAGAACACAGAGAGTAGTCGTCAACAGAGTAAAGTCCGAGGCAGCTACGGTGAAAAGCTCTGTTCCACAAGGCACGTACTTGCTCCCATCTTGTTCCTCATCCTCATATCAGACATAGACAAGGATGTCAGCCACAGCACCGTGTCTTCCTTTGCAGATGACACCCGAATCTGCATGACAGTGTCTTCCATTGCAGACACTGCAAAGCTCCAGGCAGTCATCAACCAAATCTTTCAGTTGGCTGCAGAAAACAATATGAAGTTCAACGATGAGAAATTTCAATTACTCAGATATGGTAAACATGAGGAAATTAAATCTTCATCAGAGTACAAAACAAATTCTGGCCACAAAATAGAGCGAAACACCAACGTCAAAGACCTGGGAGTGATCATGTCGGAGGATCTCACCTTCAATGACCATAACATTGTATCAATCGCATCTGCTAGAAAAATGACAGGATGGATAATGAGAACCTTCAAAACTAGGGAGGCCAAGCCCATGATGACACTCTTCAGGTCACTTGTTCTATTTAGGCTGGAATATTGCTGCACACTAACAGCACCTTTCAAGGCAGGTGAAATTGCCGACCTAGAAAATGTACAGAGAACTTTCACGGCACGCATAACGGAGATAAAACTCCTCAATTATTGGGAGCGCTTGAGGTTCCTAAACCTGTATTCCCTGGAATGCAGGAGGGAGAGATACATGATTATATACACCTGGAAAATCCTAGTGGGACTAGTGCCGAACTTGCACACGAAAATCACTCACTACGAAAGCAAAAGACTTGGCAGACGATGCACCATCCCCCCAATGAAAAGCAGGGGTGTCACTAGCACGTTAAGAGACCATACAATAAGTGTCAGGGGCCCGAGACTGTTCAACTGCCTCCCAGCACACATAAGGGGGATTACCAACAGACCCCTGGCAGTCTTCAAGCTGGCACTGGACAAGCACCTAAAGTCAGTTCCGGATCAGCCGGGCTGTGGCTCGTACGTTGGTTTGCGTGCAGCCAGCAGCAACAGCCTGGTTGATCAGGCTCTGATCCACCAGGAGGCCTGGTCACAGACCGGGCCGCGGGGGCGTTGACCCCCGGAACTCTCTCCAGGTAAACTGCAGGTAAACTCTGACCGCAGGTTCAATCCCGGCCGGGGTATGGTTTGTTTGCAATCGTGTCATTACGATTTCGTGAGTTATGCTTTGTTCCACAAGGCACAGTACTCGTTCCTCATCCTCATTTCTGACAGACAAAGATGTAAGCCATAGTTCCGTGTCTTCCTTTGTGGATGACACCCAGATCATCATTGCAGTGACCTGCATCGAAGACACTGCGAGACTCCAAGCGGACATCAACCAAATCTTCGAATGGGCCACTTAAACAATATGAAGTTCAATGAGGAGAAATTTCAACTACTCATATATAGAAATATATAGAAATTAAAAATGTGTCAGAGTATACCACAAATTCTAAAGATACAATACAACGGAAAAATAATGTGAAGGACCTGGGAGTGATAATGTCAGAATCTCGCCTTTAAAGACCACAACAATGTTTCTACCTCATCTGCTAGGAAAATGATAAGATGGATAATGAAAACTTTCAAAACTTGGGATGCCAAGCCCATAATGATTCTCTTCAAATCGCTTGTGCTCTCTAGGCTGGAATACTGCTGTACACTAATGGCCCCCTACAAGGATGGTGACATTGCAGACCTGGAGATTGTACAAAGACTTTCACGGCACACACAAGTGCGATAAGGCACCTAAACTACAGGAAGCAGTTGAAGGTCCTTGATCTGTGTTCCCTCGAATGCAGGCGAGAGAGATACGTGATAATAAACACTTGGAAGGTCCTGGAGGGATTGGTACCAAACTTGCACACGGAAATCACTCCATATGAAATCAGAAGACTCGGCAGGAGATGCTATATTTCCCTGATGAAAAGCAGGGGTGCCTAAGCTCTTGGGAGTTAGCGTGGGCTGTTACCAAGTACAATGGCTTGTTTTAGTGTTTTAGAATCTCAGATTCAAATGTTGAAAGAGATTTTGCTTCTTCAGGAGGAAAATTGGAGGCTGAAGCTTCGCATAGATGAGTTTGGGAGTGAGTGTGAGAAGGATTTAACTGCTAAGGAGGAAATGGTCACCTGGAGTTTACCTGGAGAGATTTCCAGGGGTCAACGCCCCCACGGTCCAGTCTGACCAGGCCTCATGGTTGATCAGAGCCTGATCAACCAGGCTGTTACTGCTGGCTGCACACAATCCAACATGAGCCACAGCCCGGCTGGTCAGGTACCAACTTAAGGTGCTTGTCCAGTGTCTGCTTGATGACAGCCAGGGGTCTATTGGTAATCCCCCCTTATGTATGCTGGGAGGCAGTTGAACAGCCTCAGGCCCCTGACACTTATTGTGTTCTCTTAGCGTGCTAGTGACCCCTGCTTTTCATTGGGGGATGTTGCATCGTCTGCCAAGTCTTTTGCTTTCATAGCGAGTGATTTTCGTGTGCAAGTTCGGTACTAGTCCCTCTAAGATTTTCCAGGTGTATATAATCGTGTATCTCTCATGCCTGCATTCCAGTGGGTACAGGTTTAGTAACTTCAAGTGCTCCCAGTAGTTAAGGTGTTTTATCTCCGCTATGCATGCCATGTAGGAGCTGCAAGTAATCACCGGTTCTTCAACACGCAAGTTATACTTTTGTAATCACATTACTAATCACATTACTCTTAAATAACTTCCAGTAGTTCCTTCATGTGTTAGCCCAAATCATCGACCAGACATGTTTTAAATAAGTGACCCATTGATCAGGTCCGACTGATTCCGAACCCTTGGCTGGTCCGAACCCTTGACCGGTTTCAAACGGATTCGTTGGACAATACAGCAGACTAAACGGACGGGGTTTTAGGTGCCCTTATCAAACAATATATATAAAACAGGAATTCACACCAGTAAGCTGTCCAAATATACAAGTACAGTTAGAAATAGAAATACAAATAGCCAGATCTTCACTTAAGGAGGTTATTAGTTGAATATTCAAGAGGTTAATTGTAAAATTACAGTAAATTAACCATTCAAATCACATTATGAAGCTCTGTAGTCTGCAGTCAATCAAACAGACTTCCGCATGGATAAATTGTCATTTTTGTGAAAATTGGTGTCACGCCCCTTATGCAGATATCCAAGAACTATCTACAAGCAGTATTAAGTCAGGGAAGTGTTTTGGGTATGCCCAAATGAGATAAATTTGTGGACTAAAATCACATTGGTATTTAAAGAGGACAACATCAAAGCAGCCTTCACAGAAAACCTTGAAGCATTCTATAACAGATGGTAAAATAAAAAGTCTAGGCTGGATGATATCACCCTTGGTGCTGGCCATGTAGTCAAAATGTAAGGCAGGAGGTGCTGCCCCGGTAGTCAGTAAATGTGGGGCTAATAGTGCTGTCCTGGTAGACAGTAATGGTGAGGATGGAGGTGCTGTCCTGGGAGACAGTAACGTGAGGATGGAGGTGCTGTCCTGGGAGACAGTACATGTATGCATGAAGGAATGCATATAAATGACCTCGAGGGAGACAGGAGCTGTAGTGGGGAAACAAGTGTAGTCAAGGACAAGATAAAACCAATATTACAGAGTAGTAATACCACAGGAGATAGCAAACAAGAGGACTCCATTAGCAATAGTGAGGATATATTACCAGAAATAACTAGTGAGAGCTCCATTGTTAGTACTAGTGAGGATAGGAAAGACAGGGAAACATGCACCCACAGGGAATACAGTCACAGAAACCCAAGGCAAACGGAAACCAAGCCTGTGCACATACTATGCACTTGGTATCTGTAGGCATGGTAAATCTGAAAAAACAGATGGGACGTGCAACTATGACCACCCTACAAAATGCCTTGCCCATATGACAACAGGAAAATGCAAACTCTTTTCCTTGAAGGTTTTTTTACCCTGAAATTTGTCCCTCTTCAGTACAGGAAAGACTGCTTTAACTTAGATTGCAAGGCACACCATCTAAATTGGACAAAAAGATACAAAACATCAAGGCCATGGGAAAACCTGGGTAGCCACAGCCACTCAAGAGGGAGAGGTTTTTCAGTGCCAGGAAGCAAAAAAAAAATGGCAGGAAATGGCGGAAATCGTACGCCAAATCCAGTCATTTTTGGAGTGGAACCACAGTCGAAGGCCTCTACTCCAAACCAACAGATACTAGAGCCGGAAAAAAATTCCCCCCCCCAGTACTACAAATACCACCAGTCTGATGATATTCTTTGCAAATATACAGGGTCTAAAGCCAGCAATGAACAAAATACCTTTCATCCATGGACTGCTTGCAGAGGCAAATGCAATATTTGCAGCTTTCACAGAGACCCATGTGAAGGATAACTTGGACAACGAAATATGCATCCAAAGTTACAACCTATACAGATGTGACGGTGAACTGGCAAAAAGGAAGGGGGGGTTTGGCCTGTATATCGCAGTCACTTGTTTGCACAGAACTGCTTAATGGCTCAAATGATGTAGTGGAAGTTTTAGCAGTAAAGATCGAGAACCAAAACCTAGTCATTCTGGTAGTTTACAAGCCTCCAGATGCAACGTCTCAGCAATTCCAGGAGCAGCTGTCAAAAATTGAACTCTGGAAAGTCTGCCAGCTCCTGCCTCAAACATCTTGCTCCTGGGGGATTTCAACTTGAGGCACCTAAAATGGAGGAATATAGCAAATAATGTTGTTGCAGTAATAACACCAGGAGTCAGCTCTCACGAGAATTCTCACACGAGCTTTAAAATATCTGCACAAAATTAAACTTAAACCAGCAAATAATAGAGCCTACTCGACTGGAGAATACACTAGACCTCATCTTCACTAACAATTATGATCTGATACGAAATGTCACCATATCAAAAAAATATACTCAGATAAGAAGATAATCGAGGTTCAGACATGTATGCGTTGAGCCCAAGACCTAGAAAATGAGATTAGTCACGAGGCAGCCTTCACCAAATTCAACTTCAATAACAAGAAAATAAAGTGGGACCAAATAAATCAAGTCCTAAGTGATATAAGCTGGGAAGATATTCTAAGCAACACAGACCCCAACTTATGCCTAGAACAGATTAACTCTGTGGCACACAATGTATGCTCCTTTAAGAAAAAGGATGGGTAGATGTAAAATAGAAAGGGACAGGCACTCCCTTTACAGGCGACAGAAAAGAATAACAGAGCGGCTAAAAGAGGCCAATATATCTGAAATGCGTAGGGATTCACTGGTCAGAGAAATAGCAAACATCGAACTTTAGGTAAAGGAATCTTGTAGGAGTCAAGAATCGTGGGAAGAATTTAAAACCCATAAATGAAATCTAAAAAAAACCCAAAGTATTTTTTTTTTCTTATCCCAAATAAAAGTTGAGAACATCCGTATTGGGCCCCTACTTAAACGGATGGGTCCACCGATGACAGAAGGAAATGAGTGGCACTCAAGTCCCAATATGACTTTACAAGCCCCCCAAACCCAACATAGCCCAAAGATCAAAATGATTTCCCTGTGAAAGCCACAGAATTTGGTTAACAACATATTGATATTATCCTGACACCAAAATGACTCAAACAGGCGATAAATGACTCCCCATCACTCTCCCCCGGGGCCCAACTCGTAAATGTTAATCAAGAACTGCGGGAACCCCCTATCACGAGCTTTTACCCATCATGGGGGGGGAGCATGGACATGGGGGTCGCCCCCACAGTTACAAAAAAACAACAGCATAGCCCCACCCACAAAAGAGGCAGAAAAGAAAATAGAAAAGAAACAGACGTAGCACAAACGTCCCATATCATAAAAATATTTGAAAGAGTCCTAAGAAGAAAGATCACCACCCATCAGATAACATAAATTTACACAACCGGGGGCAACATGGGTTCAGAGCGGGTCGCTCCTGTCTGCCTCAATTTTGGGATCACTACGCAGGCCCCTAGTCCTAAAAGACAAAAAAATGCAGATTTATATAACAACTTTGCAAAACCCTGACAAGTGTGACCATGGGGTAATAGCCACAAAATGCGTGCTAAAGAAAAACAGGAAAAGTTTGGGAGATGGATCTTAATTTCCTCACAAAAAGAAAACAAAGTAGTAGTCAAAATGGAAAGTCTGAGGGGGTACAGTGAAAAGCTCTGTTCCACAAGGCACAGTACTCGTCCCACTTTTTTCTCTTTCCCCATATTTACGACCCCTTTTTATTATTTAATCAAAAGAAGCGCTAAAACCACAAGGGTATACAGCGCTGGGGAAAAAAACCCCCCCCCCCCCCCCCCCCCCCCCCCCCCCCCCCCCAAAAAAAACCGGTGAATAAAGTCATTTGTTTGCAAAAAAAAAAAATCAAATGAAGAGTCCGGATAAAGGTGGGTCCATCAGCGAGAAGGAAGGTAAAGAGAGAGAGCGGGGGGAAGACACGCCCGGGTAATTCTGCGTGCTCGTTGAAAAGTGGGCAGTCCAAAAATGTGGGTGACTGATAATGGAGCTTGGCAATTCTACCAGAGGAGCAAGACGCCTCCCATGAATATCCCTGGTAAGACGGTATGGCCATGCGAAAAGGGGGGGAAATAGTCTCCCAAAACCCCGACACTGGTGTAAGAAAACGGCAGTAACCCATACCGGTTTTTAAAAGACTGAAGTTTTTTGCCGAGCATAGTAACCAAAGTTGTTGCAAGGGTGTGAAGTGGGGAAGATATTCAGAAAAAGTCCGTACATGGGAAATCTATAAGAAAAGGTAGGTATGTCTGCTGACCGCGCAGCAGGTCTGCCTGTTCATTGCCCTGTACGTCAACATGACCAGGGACCCAACAAAAAACAATATCTTTATGCTTGGTAAAGATGCGGCGTAGCCAAAGTTGGATACGGAGGACTAAGGGGTGAGGTGTATCAAATTTTTGTATAGCCTGTAAAGCACTAAGGGAGTCTGAGACAACCACAAATGATGACACAGGCATAGATGCAATACGGATAAGTGCTGTAAGGAAGGCATATAATTCAGCAGTAAAAATACTAGCCGAAGATAGTAAATGCCCTTGTACGACGCTGTCCGGAAACACTGCTGCGAATCCTACGCCGTCAGAAGACTTAGAGCCATCTGTGTACACAGCAATGGCATGAGAATGAGAGTGAAAGTGGTCAAGAAAAAGAGAGCGGGAAGCGATCGTAGACATTTGGGCTTTCGAGCAAGGGAGGGAGAAAGAACAGACTCGAACAGCTGGAACTTCCAGGGGGTAGGGAAAAGTGAGATGCTACATGTACATAGAAAGGTGGTAGTTGAAGAGAAGACAAGAGCGAATGAAGGCGAAGAGGGAAGGGACGGAGTAAGCAGGGGCGGCGAACAAATAAAGAATGTCTACTAATATCAGTGACCATTCTATAAATGGAAGGATTGCGGAGATCATGAGAGCGTACATAGTAGCGCAGGCAATGGGCATCACGGCGATCGGATAAGGATGGAACGTTCGCTTCTGCATAGAGGCTTTCGACAGGGGAAGAGCGAAAAGCACCAAGGCATAAACGTAATCCTTGGTGATGAATGGGGTTAAGGCTAGAGAGAGTAGCAGGAGATGCTGCTGAATAGATCTGGTCACCATAATCAAGTTTCGATAAAATAAGAGTGGAATGTAGGTGAAGGAGGGTTCGACGATCAGCTCCCCACGAAAGATGAGCAAGGGTTTTAAGAAGGTTCAGCCGGCTGTGACAAGTTGCCTTCAGAGAGGTAATGTGAGGTTTCCAGGATAACCTACGATCAAAGAGGAGGCCCAGAAACTTGACTGTATCACGTTCAGGGATACGGGAGCCATAGAGGTACAAAGGATGATCGGAGATGACAGAGCGTCTAGTGAAAGTGATTTGGTGGGTTTTAGTGCTGGAAAATTTAAACCCATGCGTGGTGGCCCAATTGGAAACACGGTCGACTGCATGCTGGAGAGAAACTGTAAGGAGGTGACAGTCAGCGCCTGCACAGGCAATAGCGAAGTCATCAACATAGAGTGATGACCAATATTTGATGGAGACTAGAGGCCAAATCATTAATAGCAAGGAGAAAAAGTGTTGTGCTCAGAACACATCCCTGGGGGACACCTTCAGCTTGGATAAAGTCCGGGGAGAGCACATTATTAACCCGAACATGGAAATGCCTGTCAGTTAAAAAGTTCTTAAGGAAGGATGGTAGATTGCCTCGAAGGCCTAAGGAGTGGGCTTGGGCTAAAATATTATACCTCCAAGTTGTGTCATATGCCTTCTCAAGGTCAAAAAATATGGCAATAACTGAGTGGTTATTCGCAAAGGCATTACGAACATACGTATCCAAGTGCAGTAAGGGGTCTATGGTGGAACGTCCCTTACGAAAGCCATATTGACGAGTGGAGAGACTGTTGTGTGTCTCTAAATACCACACTAAACGTCTGTTTACTAGACGTTCCATTACTTTGCAAACTGCACTGGTAAGAGCAATGGGACGATAGTGGGAGGTTTCATGTCCCGTAGTGCCTGGTTTGCGGAAAGGGAGAACAATGGCGGATTTCCACAGCTGTGGAAGAACTCCTTGTGACCAAATAAGATTGTAAAGGCGTAATAGGACTGCAAGGGCTGGACTGATTTAAATGTTGTAGCATCGAATATGAATGTCGTGGGGCCCCAGCTCCAAAGATCGACAAGCTGAGAGTTTTTGCCCCCAGTTTTGAAGTGAAAAAGGAACTTTAAATACGTTTTTCTTGAAGAAGAAAAGTCCAAGGGTGTTAACTTTTCGGGCAGACTTTTGGGGAAAGAAATAAAGGGGCATAGATGGAGTCCCTGAAAAAATGGGACCAGATGATTCCCAAATTTCATTGGCAACATCTAGTGGGTTTGTTTATTCAACCCCGGCAACCCCCCGAACGGACCCGGGTGGGAAGAATATTTCCCACCCAGTTTTCTTTACTTTTTCCAGACTGCCTCATGGGGGAAGCAGAGGTGATGGGGGAGCCCATAATCCCCGCCAGCAAGTGCTTTTAAAGCGTAGGGGATGACACGGCGACGATCCCCACCTTCTTTTTTAAAATCAAGGGTCGCTCTGGGTTTCTATTGTCCCGGGAAACCGGGCCCCATGCAGCGCTTTTCCCAAACGTACTGCCGACCCAAACGGGAGACCCCCCAAAGGGCCCACAATTTCTGAGAAGGCCTGCCCGAATTTTTGGGGGTATAGAATGAGAAGTGCGGTAAAAAACGGAGGACGAGAAAAAAGGTGTAAAAGCCCCTTTTGATGGAGGACGAAGAAGGAGCCTCTTTAAAAACAGTCAGGTTTTAGAAAAGGGTTTCCCAAATTTTCCCCGTTTAAAATTGCCGGGTGGGGGGCAAGGGTTTGGCAAAAAATAAAGGGGGAAAGTAAAAATTTGATTGGGAAATGTTTCACTGTCATGCAAGCCCGGGGAACAGACCAATTGAAGTCTAATGGGGCGGAGGAAGAGAAAACTGAGAGATGATGAAGAGAAGTAGGGTCCAAAGGATCAAAAGGGGTGTGAGTCCCCTTGTTTTTAAAACAGGGGGGGGTGGGTGGCAAGAAAAGCCTCTAATGAATTCCAGGGGAAAAAATCACAGGGGAGCCCCCCCCCGGGGAAATGGGGGGCTTAAAATCCCCAAGTAAAAAAATCGGTGGCGGAAAATGACAAAAAAAAGGGAAAGGGCAAAACCCGGAAAATAGAAAATTTCCCCGAAAAGGGAGAGAGATATAAAGAACAGAGGTATCCCACCTAGGGTCCAAGGTGGATAGGGGCCCTGCTGTGTAATGCAGCGAAGTAAAAACCCAAATAGCTAGGGTAGGGAAATATCAGTGGGGAAGAGAAGGGAACTTTCTTTAAAAGGGCCCCCCATGGGAAAAAAGGATCTGAAGAATACAATAAATTTTTACCCTTTGAATGTGGGGAAATAACAGCAGAGTGAAATTTTGGGGGTTTCCCTGTAAGCAAACACCACAGGGGCAAACGGGGAGAGAAAACATCTGAAGCTCACCCCGATTACCCCTGAGGCCGCGTATATTCCACTGAAAAAGGCCCCATAATTGCAATGATAAAGATACGGGAAATCCCCCAGGAAAGGGGTTTCCCTAGGGGACTAAAAGGGGTTTTAAAAAAGTCCACGGGCGGAGGCAGTGGGAAAATGTTAAAAGCAGCAAAAGGGAAGGGTGCCGTGAAGAAAGGAGTTGTGAAAGATGGAGCAGGGGAGAGAGAAAGAGCGGAAGGTGGATCGGGTGTCCTTTGGGGGGGTTTTTGGTCTCTGCAATATTTCAGAAAATTGCTTCAATTTTTTTTGGGAAATTTTCAGAATTTTGAAAGGGAGACAATTTTTGGGAATGGTAGGGGGAGGTTTGAGAAAAAATTTGGAATGTATTGGACTGTACCAAGGAAAAGGGGGGGGGGAAAGGGGGAGGGAACTGGAAAAGCGGGGGCGGGGGGACAGAAGAGACGGGAAACCCCTGGGAGGTGGCAGAAGAGGAAGAAACTTGGGAGGGAACAGGGGGAAGGTACTTTACGAGGAGGGGGTGAACCTCTGCATTTGAAACGGGCCAGTGAGGGGGGAAGAACTAGGGACGAAAAAGGGGGGGGGTTTAAAATGGGGAGGGAAGAGGGTGGGGAGGTGTTCCCGGCCCCTTTTTTTGCCCTTTTGAGAATGAGGGCGTTGGGGAAAGGGCCCTACGAGGTCTCGTCGATATTTAGGCTTGTAAGAAGAACCCCAAAGAAGCGAGTTTAGACTGGGGGCGTTGAAGTAGGGCGTCTGGGGCCGGGGGGACAGCAAAAGGATTAGATCCCAGGGGGTGATTATGGGAGAGGTAACCACAGAGGTGGGGGGTAGAAGATTTGGGTACCAGAAGTGGGGGACTTTTTTGAAAAACGGGAAAAAGAAGCACGGGATCTCCCTTGGAGGGCAGAGATGAGGGAAAAAGCCATGGGATAAGGGGGACCTTTTGTCTCCTTTTAGGGAAGGTTTTACCCGCCCTTTTAAAAAAAGCCTGACAACGGGGGAGAGTACGAAGGGTGAGCCTCATGGGCCCGTTAAAAGGGAAGAAAGGGGGAGATTGCAAACGTATTAGAATGGTCATCGGCACCCTAGACTGGGCATTCGGCGATAGATCTGGGGAATATTTTTCGCTGGGGTGGGCCCAAAACGCCCCGCAATTTCTAAAACTGTTTTTGGTGAGGGATCATCTTTCGAAATTTTAACCGGGTCCCGCTATATAAATGAGGATGGGAAATTCTGGCTGTCAAAAGTTTTTAAAAGAGCCCCTTTGTAGGGGAATTTGTCTCCGCCCACGGGCAGGAAGAAAAGTAAGTGTCCCACCCTTGAGGGTTGGGAGATCTTTGGGGTTCCCGCTGTTTTAGAATGTCGGTGCCACATGTCTGGAAATTTTGTTGAATATGGTATGGGGCAGAATGGGCGGTACCCACTACAAAAATTGAGGGAATTTATGTTTTTTTAAGGGACAGGAACAGTATCTATATGGGAAAGACGAGAGAGGGTCGGGGAGCCTGGGTAGATTTTTGTCGGTAATGATGGGACGTACCGCTCTTAAGACATGAAAAGAAATATCTTTTTCCAAAATGGCGTATGAGTGCCCTTTCCAATTTCTATGGTCAGAAAGATAGGGATAAGGAATTTGGGGTTAAAAAAAAAGAAATTTTGTCCACTGTTCAGTCTGAAAAATGAGCGTGGAAAAGGGGTAAGGACGTGTCGATGTTTTTTGAGAAGAAAGAGAAGGTGAAGGTGGAGAAAATATAAACAGCAGGAATTTTCGTTGAAAGTTTAGGCCCTGGGACCAGGTTGGTCCGACGTGGAACGGGGCGGCGATTTGAAAATTGCCGCACCATAGAGGGAGGGCCGGAAGCATAGTGAGGGAGAGCGAAAGGGTTTAAAAAATCGAAGGAGTCAGTCGAGGCCCCAGTAAACCCGAAGGGGTGAGGGAAAAAAACACCGGCAAAAGGTACAGAGGTATGAGGAATGTCTGAAGAGTGGTCCAAAGAGAGCGGGGTCAGAAAGGGGTGCGGTATCAAGAAAGGGGCCCCGGGGGACCAGGTTTTATGGGCTAGGGCTGCCATGGTTAGGTTACTTTCTTTCTTTTTGTTTTTTAAAAAAAAAAAAAGAAGAAGAAAAGAAAATAAAAATAAAAAAAAGGGAAAAAAAAAAGGGGGGGCCGGGGAGGATAGTTCCTAGGAGGAATGAAAGGGCCAGAAATCTCCTCCCCGCCCAAGGGACCTCAGCACCGCAAGTAGCGCAGATGCAGCATGGGAACCCCTGCCCATACCCTAACCCCTCTGCTAGTAAACTAACCCAAACCCGGGGTAGCAAAAAACACATTGCCGAAACTTTTCCTCGGTGGGGCCAAAAAAGGGGGGCGGCCCGGGTATCCGCCCCCAAAGCATCCCCCTTCGGCCAAACCCCCCCCGGAATTTCCCAAAGGTGGCTTCCAGAGATACACTCGTCGCCCGAAAGACCCCCAAAAGCCCACTCCGGGATACCCGGGGAGGGGTCGGGACATTTCCCCCGGGGGATCCCAAATTCCCCGGCAAACTCGCCCCGCTAAGAACCTCAACGGAATGGGGTGGACCCCGGTACCTTTTTTCCACCCAGGAACTAGCGCCCTGTGGGAGAAATCCCAAAGGGCAAAAAGAGGAAGGGGAAAAGGGAGGAGTGGGGGGGAGGAGGAGGAAAAAAAAAGGGGGGATGGGGAGGATGGGATAGGGGGGGGGGAGATTGGGGGTAAAAATTTGGTTTGGTCTGAGGAAAAGCCGATAGGTCTAATTTCCCCAACCAAGAGCCTCTTCACCTCGCCCAAAGGGGCCCCCCTTTAAGGGTCTGACAGACAAGGATGTTTGCAAAAGCACCGTGTCTTCCTTTGCAGATGAAAACCCCAATCTGCACGACTGTCTTCCCTTGCTGACACTGCAAGGGCCCCGGCAAAACATCAAACACAAAAATATATAAGATTAAAATATCTTAATCCCACTGATTGCAAAAAAAGGGTTTTTGGGTTTTGGTTTTGCAGTAATCTTAAAAAAAAAAGACAATAAAACTAACAGAAATTTTTGGCTTTATATCTAAAGTATAAATAAAAGAAGTCCCTTTTTAACCCCTTTTTCTTGCTTAGACCTTTATTTAGACTATGCTGCCTTTAGTTTTTAGTCACCCTATTACAGAATGGATATAAATGCTCTGGAAAACATACACAGGATGACAGTTAGTCCCATGTATCAGAAATCTTCCCTATGAGGAAAGACAGAGCCCTGAATCTGCACTCTCAAAAGGCATAGAATTAGGGGGAATATGATAGAGGTGTATAAATGGAAAACAGGAATAAAGGGGATGTAAATAGCGTGGTGAAAATTTCCAGCCAAGACAGGACTCACAGCAATGGTTTGAAGTTGGAAAAAATTCAGATTCAGGAAAGATATAGGAAAGGACTGGTTTGGTAATAGAGTTGTGGATGAGTGGAACAAACTCCCGAGTACAGTTATTCAGGCTAAAACGTTGTGTAGTTTTAAAAATGGGTTAGATAAATACATGAGTGGGTGTGAGTTGGACCTGACTAGCTTGTGCTGCTGGGTCTGGTGCCATGCTCCTTGAGTGGAGGTGTCAAGACTGGGTGGGTCATTGAGCTAATCTGGGGGGGGGGAGTCATTGGGCTAATCTGGGGGGGTCATTGGGCTAATCTGGGGGGTCATTGGGCTAATCTGGGGAGGAACATGGACCTGGTCTGCAAGGGTCAGTAGGCCTGTTGCAGTGTTCCTTCTTTGTGTTCTTATGTTATGCAAGTACACAGAACACAATAAGTGTCTGGGGCCCAAGACTTTTCAGTTGCCTCCCAGCATACATAAGGAGGATTACCAATAGACCTCTGGCTGTCTTCAAGAAGGCACTGGACAGACACCTAAAGTCAGTACCTGACCAACCAGGCTGTGGTTAGCATGTCAGTTTGTGTGTGGCCAGTACTAACAGCCTGGTTGATAGGAATCTTCATTGACCTAAAAAAGCTTTTGACACAGTAGACCATGGCATCCTACTCCACAACCTTGACCATTATGGTATAATAGGCCATGTGCTTGCATATTTCAAATCCTATCTTACTAATAGGTATCAGAATGTCACCATTAAAGACAGCCTCATCAACACGGCCACTTTATACTGGAATTCCGCAGGGAAGTGTCCTTGGTCCCCTGTGTCAGTGGAACGCCTTCCATCTGAACAAAAAACTAATGGAAAAAAATAGAGAAACGACTAGGGAAAATGAGTGACTTTAGTATTTTACTTAAAATTTAAATATAATAAAAAAATGGCCTTTGGTTCTTGAAGTTGGGCAGGAGTAGGTAAGGCCCTGGACAGATCTTCTGATATTAAAGATGATGTAGGTTATCCTGGGCGGATGGTGATAGTCCGATGTTTTGGAATCTCCTCTACAACTTGGTTGGAGCACCAAAAGTAGAATAAACAAGGGCTAGTAGTAGTCTATTAATTGTTAATAAGTCCCATTAACAAATGTCTTGCTCCTTTATCTGGCGTCTACCCTGGATGACCACGCCAGGAACAGAGCTGGTAATAAGAAAAAATAAACTGGTTACCAATGGTCATGATAATATAACATTTAAGAATGGAAAAGAGTGATAAATGCCAAAATCATTACTGGTAACCAGCAAACAAAAGAAAGGAATAAACAGTAATACTCCTGGTAGATCACCCTACCTGATTAGGAGAAGAATGGAGGTGAAGTGACTCTCCAAACTTCAACCCACACCAGGTAAGGTCAATACTATCAGGGGTAGAAATTGAAACAAATCAGACACCAAGAACTAGTTTCGCCCCAGCCCGCCAGAGGGGGGGGGGTGCGCGATATAACTCGTTAATGGTTCCTGGTTGCCTGAACAGCCTTTACCCCACTCACGCCTACTTTTTCCTCACAATACCCCCTTCCAAAACTTATGGACGGAGTCAATAAGTAAATGAACAGAGGGAAAAGAACTATGTATAACCTCAGCTCAGCCAATCTGAAAAGTGGTTTTCAGAGCCAGAAATATATACAACTTTAAACTTATAGGGCTGAATAGTCAGAGCCCATCTCAAGAGTCTGCTATTTGACCCTTTAAAGTTCTCCAAGTACATCAATGGCTTGTGATCTGTTTCAAACACAAAGGGTTTTCCGTATAGGTAGTATTTGAATCTACTTGTACCCCATACTAATGCATAACATTCTTTCTCCACAGTGGAGCATCTTTCTTCTCTAGACAGGAGCTTTTTACTGGCGATAGATACTGGGAAAGGAGTCTCCTCATAATATTTTTTTTTATATATATTTTATTTCAAATACAATTCATAGCTTAACGTAAAAACCCCTTAAACAAGGGTTGATGCACATTTAATATAAACACATTTTGAAACATAATCCCTCAGAACGTACAATAGTCATTCGTCTCTCAACCCTTGAGTGGAGAGGACGTGTGCTGCTGCTGCCCCCTGGAGTTGTCTGGTGGCAGTATTATTTTCACAAACATGGCGCAGGCTAGCTGGCGAAGGGTAAATACTGTCTGCATTGAATTAACCAGTGGAGCTGTAATGGAGCCATCAATGGCGTTGTTTTTGCCTGCAATCATCAGAGATACCTACGGAATAGCCAATGAGGAGATTTGTGGACTTGCACTGAATGGTACGAAGAGGATTTTTGTAAAATTTAGTTCGGTGAATGTGTATGAGGCAGTGGTGAATAAGTTTCAAGAGGTGGTCATACCAGTTAACCATGCTGTGATGGTGAGGCTGCATGATGTGTCCAGCTATTACACATGGGTTAAGATCAGGAATGTGCCGTTCGAGGCGGATGCATATGACATCCGGTTCATTATGTGTAAATACGGCACAATACATACGATCACTGCAGGAAGGTGGTCAACTGGCCCGTATATGGGGATACCTGAGGGTGCATTCTCTGTCAAGATGAAGCTAAGACATCCAGTTCCATCGTACGTGGTGATGGAAGATTTCAGGACTCAGGTTTTTGAAACATACGCTGGGCAGTGACGCACTTGCCATTTGTGCGGGTCGTATGATCACCTGGCTGCGCAATGTGAAAGAAGACGTGGTGATAAGGACCAGCAGCAATGACGAGATGTGGAGGAAAGGAGAGAGGACCTAGATCAGCCATTTTTGACTCTGCCTCAGCAGAGTTTGACATGGAGTGAGGAGGTTGAGAGGGCCGAAGAAAAGGAGATGGCAGGCGCTATGCGGAGGGACGACATCACTTCCCTGGAGGTTGTACAAGTGCTGGATAAGGTCATCGCGGAAGCGAATGGTAGCGATGCGGAAACGTCGATAGTGTCGACGTTTGAGAACATTTTGGGTAATGAGCATCCTTGTCAGGATGTTGGTACAGACCTGAATCATGGGTCTGCAGTTGAGGAGGGCGTGGTGATGCCAGCTCGGCCTGAAGTGTGTCGTAAGGATGCCCAGTTGGTGAGAACTGTGGAGGTGGAGGTTCATCATGGCACTGCGCTGGATGACTTGATGCAGGTCGAGGGTACGACGCGAAAGCGCGCAGCAGTGCTTTCCGATTCCGACGACGTGCTTATGCTCGCACGACCTGGGAAGAAAACATGGGCGGAAGCCATGCGGAGAGGTTCAAGTGGCGCCCAGGGGCAGGGGTTGGGTAAGAGTGGCCAGAAAGGAGGGGGGAGGGAAAAGGGTGCAATGAAACGATCAGGTGATAAGTCGATAGTGTCAAGAGGAAACCCCCTTTGTTGGTTTTAAGTGCCTGACTTTGAACATCAATGGCTTGAGGTCTCAGAGAAAGTGTGAGTGGTTTAGGGAATATTTGGTGCGTCATGATGTTGACGTTGTGTTCTTGCAGGAACACAATTATAGACCGGGTTATGAGTTGAAGGTGGATGGATATAATGTGTATGTTGAGCATGCAGTCAGATTGAAAGGAGGTGTGGCCATTTTGGTGAAAGAAACTAGCCCGTTGGTTGTCAGGCATAGTGAGGGGGGAGAGGGGAGGGTGATTCGTGTGGATGGGTTATGGGGTCAGTTACAGATGACGTTGGTGTGTGTGTATGGCCCAGCAGAGGGAGATGTAAGGATAAAGAATAAATTCGTGAGGGATGTTCTGGTATATTATTTGCGTGGATTGCCGGGGGTTGCTGTGATAGGAGGTGACTGGAACTGTGTGATAAGGAGTAAGGATGTTGAACCGAGGGGGGCAGGGCATTGTTTGAGAATATTGGGAAAATTGTTATCCAGGGAAGGATTGACAGATGTTGGGGGAGGTGAGGTGATGGAGCACACATTTATTAAGTGTGGGTATGCGGCTAGGCTCGATTGATTATACGTGCCCAGGACAGTCGTAATACATAGTGTGAGGGTAATGGACGTAGTATTTTCTGATCACAGGGGTGTTTTGGTGGATATAGGTTGGGAGGGGTTGCCAAGAAGGTGTAAGGGGTTTTGGAAGTTGAATGTAAAGTTGTTGCAGGAAGAAGAGTCTCGACAGTCATTTGTTCAATTGTGGGAGGAGTTGGTGGCAGAGGCGCCTGGGAATAGTGAACTGGTTAGTTGGTGGGACTCTGTGGCGAAATCTCGTATTAAGGAATTTTATATTCGTAGTGGGAGGGAATATACCAGGTTGAAGTATGGGTACCAATCTTATCTTGAGGGGCAGTTGAGAGCTTGCTACGAGCGTGGGAGTGCTAGTTATCCGGTGGACGATATTGAGGGATTAAAGGAGCGTATCATGGATTTGCAAAATGAAAGATTTGATGGTGCACGAGTTTTGGGTGGGCTGGAAGAGGTGTTATGGGGTGACAGGCCTTTGGCATGCGTGTTGAGGCGACAGCGTAAGAGAAGAGTGGCGACGGAGATGATGGGATTAACTGTTCATGTGGGGATGGAAGGGTATAGAGAGGGGCAGGTATTAGTGACGACAGAAGGTATGAGTGGTTATCTAGATGCATGGTTTAGGTCATATACACAAAACGGAGGTATTCGAGATGAGGCTTTAAAGGAAATGGGAGGTTTCGTGCAATGTGAGATTGATGGAATAGATAGGGTAACATTAGAAGGTCTGGTCACGGAAAGTGAGATTTCGCACGCTTTGTCTGGTGCAAGTTTAGGTAAGGCACCAGGTGTAGATGGGTTGCCTAATGATTTTTACGTTAGGAATTGGAAAGTATTGAGAGGATTTTTAGTTAGGTTACTCAATGTAATGAAGGATGATGGGGAAATGGGTGAGCAGCAAAGGACCGCTGTCGTGGTATTAGTTTCGAAAGGTGGACAGACTACAGTAGAGGATTACCGTGCAATATCGCTTATGTGTGGCGATTATAAGTTATTTGCACAGATATTAGGGAATAGAATAAATAAAGGTGATAGGTAATGTAATTGACAGAGGACAATATGGGGTACCGGGTAGGACAATGTATGAAGGGCATGGAGTTCTTAGAAGTTTTATAGAGCAGAGGGGGGAGTTGGGGGGTGGGGGTGTTTTGGCATTGGATTGGCGAGCTGCTTACGATAGTGTAGAGAGGGATGTGCTATGGAGGTTCATGCATTGGCAGGGATTCAGGAGGGAAATTACATCTTGGGCGAGAACATTGTATCAGGGAGCATCTATGAGAGTACAGGTTAATGGAAGGCTAGGTGTTAACATTCAGATGGGAAGGGGTTTGTGACAGGGTTGCCCTCTATCACAAATATTGTTTGCGTGCCTCCAGGATCCCTTTTATAGGGCAGTTAGGTGGAGTATCGCAAGTGGAGGGGTTAGTAATGAACGAGAGGGTCGGCCGGGTATTGTGGGTTATGTGGATGATACAACTGTATTGGTGAGGGATGAGAAGGATTTACACAAGGTAGGAAAGGTGGTAGATGTGTTTGGCGAGGCTACTGGGATGGAAATTAATGTGGCAAAGTCTAAGTATATGGACCTAGGCAATAACGTAAATAGAGGTGGGACTGTAGGGCGCGGGTGGAGGGTGTTGGATCAGCTATTGATTTGTAGGATAGTGTACGCTAAGAATCCCTTGTTAATAATTGAGAAGTTTCAGAAGAACTGGGTGCTAGCGACCACAAATCAATTACATTTAGCATTGAATGGAAGTATGATAGTAGGGATAACTCTGTAACAGTCCCAGATTTTCGCTTAGCAGATTACGATGGGCTTAGAGAACACTTATCATCTGTTGACTGGGGTAACGAAGAGAGCTATCAATATGAGTTTTCTGAACACTATACATGAGGCTCAAAGAACGTTTATTCCGTATAAAGAAATTAGATCAAATAGAAATGACCCAAAATAGATGAATAATAGGCTGAAATATCTACTAGGACATAAGAAAGGAATTTATACGCTTGTCAAAAGAGGTGAGTGTCATCTTATGAATCAGTATATTAACATTAAGAGGGACATTAAAAAGGGGATAAGAAAAGCTAAAAGAGACTATGAAATTAAAGTTGCTAGGGATTCTAAAACTAACCCAAAAAGTTCTTTCCAGGTATATAGAACAAAAGTCAGAGATAATATAGGTCCCCTTAAAAATAACTATGGGCATCTTACTGACAAAGAGAATGAAATGTGCTCGATTTTAAATAATTATTTTCTCTCGGTTTTTACACAGGAAGACACTAATAACATTCCAGTAATTAATTTCTATAGTGGGCCAGAAGAAGATAAATTATGTAACATCACAGTCACTAGTGAAATGGTTGTGAAGCAGATAGACCGACTGAAGCAAAATAAGTCACCGGGTCCTGATGAGGTTTTTTCAAGGGTTCTTAAGGAATGCAAAATGGAAGTCTGTGAACCATTAACTAATATTTTTAATTTATCTCTTCAAACAGATGTAGTGTCCGATATGTGGAAGATGGCTAATGTAATTCCTATTTTTAAAACAGGGGACAAGTCGTTACCGTCAAATTACCGCCCAATAAGTCTGACCTCAATTGTAGGCAAATTACTAGAGTCAATTATAGCTGAGATTATAAGAAGCCATCTCGATAAGCATAGCTTGATTAATGATACTCAGCATGGATTCACAAGAGGCCGGTCTTGTCTAACTAATTTATTAACTTTCTTCAGTAAAGCTTTTGAGGCTGTTGACCACGATAAAGAATTTGATATTATTTACTTAGATTTTAGTAAGGCTTTTGATAGAGTTCCGCACCAAAGACTGTTAAAGAAAGTGGCAGCTCATGGCATTGGGGGAAAAGTGCTCTCGTGGGTCGAGTCATGGCTCACAGACAGGAAGCAGAGTGTGTCCATAAATGGGGTTAAATCCGAGTGGGGATCTGTAACAAGGCCCGTTGTTGTTTATAATATATATCAATGATCTTGATGAGGGTGTTACTAGTGATATGAGCAAATTCGCCGATGACACAAAGATAGGATAATTGATTCAAACGTAGATGTTAGGGAACTTCAAGAGGATTTAAACAAACTGTATTCTTGGTCAGAAAAGTGGCAGATGCAGTTCAATGTAGATAAATGCAAGGTTCTGAAGCTCGGGAGTGTCCATAACCCTAGCACTTATAAGGTAAATGATGTAGAACTTAGCCATACAGATTGCAAAAAGGACTTGGGGGTTATGGTGAGCAGCAACCTTAAACCAAGACAGCAATGCCTAAGCGTACGTAATAAGGCAAATAGATTACTGGGATTTATATCAAGAAGTGTAAGCAACAGAAGTCCAGAGGTCATACTGCAGCTTTATACATCATTAGTAAGGCCTCACCTAGATTATGCAGCTCAATTCTGGTCTCCATATTACAGAATGGACATAAATTCGATAGAAAACATTCAGCGTAGGATGACTAAATTAATACATAGCATTAGAAATCTTCCTTATGAAGAAAGATTGAAAACTCTTAAGTTACATTCACTTGTTAGACGAAGAATGAGGGGAGACCTGATCGAAATTATAAGGGGAAAAGATAGGTATTAATAAGGTGATATTAATAAGGTCTTGGGGGAATCTCTAAAGGGGAAAACCCCGCAGAAAAGGATTTAAATTAGTAATTTAGATTTAAGAAAGGACATAGGAAATTTTGGGGTTTTGGAAATGGGTGTTGATAGGGGAACAGTCACCTAGTTGGGTTATTGAGGCTGGACTTTGGGTGTTTCAAATTTGGTGGAAAGTACAGAGGAGAAGGGTTGGATTTAAGGGGGATTGACATCAAGCTTATTTCTTGGGTGCATGGAAAATTGGGTTTGGGGCAAATTTTTGTTGTGGGATGAATTGTAAAGGGCCTGCCTGTAGGGGCCCAAAAGGGCCCGCTGCAGTGTTTTCCCCCTTTCTTTTGTTTTATGTTCTTAAGAATGATAGGGTGACAAAGGAAATTGATGCGCCCGGGATGGGGGATTTAAAAATTGGGGGTTGAGGACGGCGCAGCTAACATTGCATAGAGGGTCATTGTGAATAAGTAATTTTAAATTTTGGCACGTGGGGGGCAATATACCCACTGAGGCGGCGGAGGTGCAAAGGTTTAACATGGGATTTTCCCATTTATTGGGGATGGGGTTTGGACCCGGTAAGTAGAGGGGGGGGATGCTTCCCGTTAGCCAGGGGGGGGCTGGGGTTTACCTTTAGAAAAGGTTTTTTGATGATGTTGTATCTAAAAAAACGCGGGATTTGAGGGAGGTGGGGGGGGGGAGAGGGGGGTAGAAAAAACGCTTGGATATAAACGATGGTGGGGGGAAAGGATTTAATGATTGGTGAGGCCATTTTTGGGGGTTTTAATGCGGTGACGGATCCGAAGCCCCCTTTTAAATTGAGGATTTTGAGGGGGGGGGGTGGGTCTGTGGTGGGGGTTTTTGAGGGGAATACCCCAGTTGCGGGGGGGGAATATCTGGAAATGTTTACGGAAATTTGGGCATTTTAAAACCCAGGTGTAAGGGGGGTAATGTTAGGTTTTACATGGATTTCCCCGTCTGGTGTTGTGTTATTTAATAGGAGAAAAGGGAGGGTGGGGATTTGCAAAGTGTTGGATTTTCCCGGACATTTTTATTTTATTTTGAATTGTTTGAATGTGAGGTAGGGTTTAGGTAGGGTAATTTTGGTTATGGGTGGGAAGGGTTACAGGTTTTAAAGGGGTTTTTAAAGTTTAGATTAGGTGGGATGAGTCAGATGGGGGTGAATGGGTTGCATATGGGGTCATGATTTTAATTATCGTTTTTGGGGCTATGAGGGAGGTGGGTGTGAGGGGGGGTGGGTGTGAGGGGGTGGGTGTGGGGGGGGTGGGGTGAGGGGGGGTGGGTGTGAGGGGGTGGGTGTGAGGGAGGGGGGTGTGGATGAAAGAATAAAGGTGTTGCGGCCCCATTTTATAGAACTAAGTTAAATGGGTCTTTATGGTGGAAGGTGGGAGACAGTGTTTCTGAGGGATACCGGAGTTTTAATTTAAAGGGATTTAGGGATTTAAGTGTAAATGGGTAGGAGGACTATTTTTTTGAGCGGGGATGTGTGGAGGCTTTTTTTTAAAATGTGTGACTGGATTTGCACTTAACATTAGCTTTTCCTGAGTAGTGAGTGGGTGTGGGTGGTTTTTTTACAATTCTTCCCCTTTATGTTTGAAGATTTTGGTATTTCAGTAGTAGTGTTTGGAGCATACATCATTGGGTTTACAAGGTGAATGAAGGGTTAATTTTTAAAGTTTTTGTTGTGTGAAATGACGTTCGTTTTTTTGAAGGGGGGCCCAAAATGTTATAGAAAGACATTACAGGTGACTAAGGATGCCTTTGACGTTTTGAATATGCTCTGAAACAAAGCCGGGGTTTTTCCCTCCTTGTAGGATGCATTTGTAAGACACAATTTTGTATATCTGAAGGGTTTGAAGTTTTTAATAGTGTTTGAGTAAGGGTACAGTTTTATATTAGCGAAAGATTGTATTTTGGGAATAAGCCCAACATATAATGTTTCAGGGCCCCCTGGTTAAGTTAATATAGAAAATGTCGTGGTACTGTTTTTGTGTAGGGGAGTGTTTTTATTTTTAAAACCGGGGTTTTGGTTTCCCCTTTTTATTTTAAAGTTTAGAGTACATATAGAGAATGTAAGGAATATAAAAAATATATTGATTTTTTGTAAATACACAAATTTAGTGATTTGTTGGGGCAGGTATGCTATGAGTTCAAATGCGGGGTATATATGTTTAATATGCATAGGGTATTATGAGAAAAAAGTTTGGGGGGTTGCACTGTTGAGATATAGAGTATATTATCCCTTTTATGTAGGAAAGTTTTCATAATTGTTACTTAGAGCAAGTTATACCCCGGTCTTAAGTATGTTTAATGTTTTTTAGGTATTTTATGGGGGGGGGGGAGGTACCTTTTCTTCAGGCACTAAATGTACCTTTGGTGGGGGGGGTGGATGTATAGGTTTTAATGGTATTGGTGGGTTTTTTTTCCTTTAAAATTGTTTTTTAAAAAAAACTTGGTAAGATGTATTAAATGTGTGAAATAGTTTTTTGGAATTTTTGTTTGGGAAAACTGGTGAAGTTTTTTTTTTCTTTTTTGGTTGGTATACGTATTTTACTTTAATTTTGTTTACATGTTGTTGGTTTAGGACATGTTTCTTCCTGTTAAAGGGATACTGTATTTTAAATAAAATATAAAAAAAAATAGCAAATAACAAACACAATATTAACAAACACAAAGAGGTTACACAAATATACTAGAAAATATCGCTTGTGACAAAACATAACATTAAGAAAGATGGGTAATCTTAACCCTATTTACACAAGAACAACAACAAGAACATAACATGTAGGTGACCCCTGTAACAGGTTCAATAATATAATTAAATCCATAATCCCTTCAGGTATACACTATTTACATAATATTACTGTGACATATTGCCAATGCACAATACAATACAATAAGAAGAATATTACTACAAATATATAAATACGGTAAGCTGCCCAATATACAAAAACAGTTAGAAACAGAAATACAAATAGCTAGAGCTTCATTTAAGGTTATTAATAGAATATTCAAGAGGTTGCTAGTAGAATTGCAGTAAATCAACCATTCAAATTATTATGAAGCTGTGTGTAGTCTGTGGTCAGTCAAACAAACGGGCTTCCACATGGATAAATTGTCATTTTTGTGGAAATTGGTGTCACGCTCCTTGTGCAGATATCCAAGAACTAGCTACAAGCAGTATTAAAACAGAGAAGTGTTTTTGGGTATGAACAAATGAGGAAAAGCTGTGGACTAAAATCACAAGGGTATTAAAAGAGGACAACATCAAAGCTGCTTTCATAGAAAACCTGGAAGCTTTCTACAACAGATGGGAACATAAAAAGTCTGGGCTGAATGGTACTGCCCTTGATACTGGCCATGTAGTCACAAACTGTAAGGCTGGAGGTGATGTCCTGGTAGTCAGTAAATGTGGGGCTGATAGTGCTGTCCTGGGAGACAGTAATGGTGAAGCTGGAGGTGCTGTCCTGGGAGACAGTAATGGTGAAGCTGGAGGTGCTGTCCTGGGAGACAGTAATGGTGAAGCTGGAGGTGCTGTCCTGGGAGACAGTAATGGTGAAGCTGGAGGTGCTGTCCTGGGAGACAGAAATGGTGAAGATGGAGATGCTGTCCTGGGAGACAGTAATGGTGAAGCTGGAGGTGCTGTCCTAGGAGACAGTTATGGTGAAGCTGGAGATTTTGTCCAGGTAGTCGGGAATTATACGCAGGAAGGAATACATATAAGTGACCTCATAGGGGACAGCAGCCATAGTAGGGAAACAAGTGTAGTCAAAGATAAGATAAAACCAATATTGAAAACTAAAAATTCCGCGGGGGAAATAGAAAACAAGGGACCCAATGGGAAAATAGTAAAGGATATTTTTCCCAAAAAAACAACTGGGGGGAAAGACCCTTTGGTTGGTGCTAGGGAGGATAAAAAGGAAAAAGGGACAGGGAAACATGCCCAAAACGGGGGAATACAGCCCACAAAAACCCCCAAGGCAAGGGGGAAAACCAAAAACCCTTTGTGCACTATATACATTTGGGGTATTGCGGGCAGGGGAAAATCGGGAAAAAAAACAGATGGGAGTTGCAACTTGCCCAACCCAGAAAATCCCTGCAATATGACAAAAAGGAAAATCCCAAAACCCCTTCCTGTAAGTTTTTTTCACCCTGAACTGTGTACCTTTCAGTACGGGAAATTTTTCCTGGAGAGAGTTTCGGGGGTTTAAACGCCCCCGCCCCCGGTTTTGTCCAAAGGCCTCCTGGTGGATCAGCCCCCTAAACAACCAGGTTTGTTGCTGCTGGCGGCACGAAAACCCAACGTCCCGACCCAAAACCCCGGGGTGATCAGGAACTGACTTTTAGGTGCTTGTCCAGTGCCAGTTTAAAGATTCCGGGGGTTTCTTTTGGGTTTAACCCCCCTTTATGTGTCCCGGGGAAGGCGTTAAAACAGTCTGGGGCCCTAAACATTTTTTGTGGGTTCTTAACGTGCTAGTGCCACCCCGTTTTTCCCAAATTGGGGGGATGGGCATGTTTCCCCAATTTCTTTTTTTGCCTTCGTAGTGAGGGGTTTTTCGTGTGCAAGTTCGGTACTAGTCCCTCTGGGAAATTTTCCGGGGTGTATATAAATCATGTATCTCTCCCTCCTGCTTTCCCCGGGGAATACAGGTTTAAAAAACCTCAACCCGCCCCCAAGAAATTGGGGTTTGTTTTATTTTCCGTTATGCGCCCCGGGTGAAAGTTCTCTGTATATTTTTTTGGGTGGGAAAATTTTACCTCCCTTGAAAGGTGTTTGTTTAGAGTGCAGCAATTTTCCCAAGCCTAGATAAAACAAGTGCCCTAAAAGAGTGTCATCATGGGCTTGGCCCCCCTAGTTTTGAAGGTTCTATTATCCATCCGGTCATTTTTTTTGCAGATGTGATTGGTAAAATGAAAAGGTCCTTGAAGGTGAGATCCTCCGACAAAATCACTCCGGGGTCTTTGACGTTGGTGTTTCGCTCTATTTTGTGGCCAAAAATTTTGTTTTGTACTCTGTTTGAAGTTTTAAATTTTTCCTCTTTTTAAACCCTATTGAGTAATTGAAATTTCTATCTTTTTGGGAAACTTCATATTTTTTTCTCCCAGCCCCTGAAAAGTTTGGGTTTGTGTCCGCCTGGAGCCTTGCGTGTCTGAAAATGGAAGACATTTGTCATGCAGTTTCGGGTGTCATCTCCCAAAGGGAAAAAGAACGGTGCTTGTGGTTGGACACCCTTTGGTTATGTGGGATATGAGGATGGGGGAACAAGTGGAGCTAGTACTGGCCTTTTTGGTAAAGAGTTTTACCGTAGCTGCCTGGGACTTTACTCTGTTGCGACTATCTCTGTGTTCTGTTAGTGGGGGGAAATTATAAATCCACGACCGATTTTCCTGTTATTCCTTTAGCAGGGCATTTTGTGCGTTTATTACGCATGGTCCCCATTGTCGAAGGCTTTTGCAAAGTCTGTAATATTACATCGCATTTCTTTTTGGTCTTTAGGGCATTTAGGACCTTGTCTTAGTGATCCAAAGTTGGACGACAGGAGCGCCCTGTTTTTAAACCAATGTTGCCCTGGGTTGTTTAATGATGGGTTTCTAGATGGGTGGTGATCTTGGTTTTAGGCCCCTTTAAAAGATTTTTATGATATAGTTGTTTTTTGCTGTTGGTCTGTAGTTCTTTGCTGTTGCTTTACTGCCCCTTTGTGGAGTGGGGCTATGTCTTTTTTGTTTTTTGTAACTGAGGGAATGCCCCCCGTATACATGCCCCCTTCCATAGGTTTAAAAAGGGGTCGGGGATAGGGGCTTCTTGCAGTTCTTGATGAAAGGGAAAATTTTTCCATGATTTGGGCCCTATGGGGCAGAGGCATGGGCATGTCATTTATCCCCTGTTTCAAAAATCATTTTTGGCGTCAGGATAACATGGGATAGGCTTTGTGTTAAAAAAATTTTTGTGGCTTCCAAAAAAAAATTCAATTTTGATCTTCGATTTTCTCGGGTCTGGTTAGCGGCTTGCTAAAAAAATGAGTCATTTTGGGGACTTGAGTGCTATTCATTTCCTTGCCTGTCATCTGTGAAGGACCCATCTTTTTTAATTTGGGGCCCCAAATACTGGAGGGTTGTTCTCGTTTTTGATTTGGCTAGGGGGAAAAAAGAATACTTTGGGTTTTTTTCGATTTCTTTTGGGGGGTTTTTAGTTTTCCCGCGTTTCCCGGGACCCCAAAAAGGATTCTTTTAGTTTAAATTTCCCGATGTTGTATTTCTCTGACCGTGCCCCCCCTACGCATTTCGATATAGGGGCCCTCTTTTACCCGCCTGTTATTTTTTCCTTTCCCCCTTGTAAAGGGGGGGGCTTTTTGTCCTTTCTATTTTACATTATCCCCCCTTTTTTTAGAGGAATAAGCCTTGTGCATACATGGGAGTCCCAACGAGTTAATCGGGTTCTAGGCATAAGTTGGGGTCTGTTTTGGGTTTTTAGTATTTTCCCTTGTTTAAATTTGGGTTTTAGGACTTGGTTTTTTTGGTCCCACTTTATTTTTTTTTTTGGGAATTTAAAAATTTTGGGGGAATTTGCCCCCTCGTGATGGGTCTCTTTTTTTTCGGTCTGGGGCTCCACGCATACATGTTTGAACCTAAATTATTTTTGTGATCTGGGAATTGTTTTTGATATGGTGACATTTCAAAATCAGATCATCTTTGTTAGTAAAGATGAGGTTTTGTGTATTCTCCAGTCTAGTAGGCTCTTTTTATTTGGGGTTAAAATTTGGGAATTTTGTGGAGATTTAAAAGCTCGTGTGAGTGTAAATTTTTTCTTTCAGAGCTGCCTCCGGGGTGTTATTACTGCAAAAATTATTATTTGCTATATTCCTCCTTTTTAGGTCCCTTTAAAGTTAAAAAAAATTTTTCCCCCCAGGAGCAAGTTGTTGGGTCCCGGAGCGGGAAAGTTTTTTCCAGACAGGGGGTCAATTTTTAACAGTTTTCCCGGAATTGCTGGGATGTTGCTTTCCGGGAGGCTTGTGGACTACCCAATGCTAGGTTTTGGTTCTCGCCTTTTACTGTAAAATTTCCCCACTACTCATTTAAAGCTTTAAAGCATTTTCTGTGCAAAAAAGTGATTTCTGCAATTTAAAGGCCCCCCCCCCCCCCCCTTTTCCCCGTTCACTTGTCACATCTGTTGGGTTTTGGAAACCCGGGGATCCTATTTCTTTTGGCCCAAAGTAAATCCTTTATGAAAAATCTAGTGAAACCCCGCGAACATTGCCTTTGCCTCTGCAAGTAGTCCTTGGTTTGAAAGGTATTTTGTTTTTTGTTCCTGGCTTTAGCCCCTTTTTATTTGCAAAGAAGAATGTTATCGGACTGGTGGTTTTGTTGGTATTGGGGGGGGGGGAAATTTTTTTCCCGGCTTTAGTTTGTACCCTGTTGGTTTGGAGTGGGGGCCCTTTGGGGGATTTGGGGTTTTTCCCCCCCCCAAGGGAAGGATGGATTTGGTTTTAGGGATTTCTCCCAAATTTCCTGCCAGTTTTTTTTCCTTTTGGCACAAAAAAAACCTCTCCCTCTTGAGTGGCCCTGTTTGGTTACCCGGGTTTTTTCCCAGGGCCGGGATGTTTTGTACTTTTTGCCCCTTTGATGGAAACATGGAAATTTTAAAATTTTTGCACCGTCTTTCCTTTTATGAAGGGGTTTCCCACTTTTCGGGGTTTGAAAAAAACTTAAGGAAGGGATTTTGGCATTTTCTTTTGTCATATGGGCATGGCATTTTTAGGGGGGTGGTCTTGTTGCATGTCAATCTTTTTTTCCCCAGATTTCCCATCCCAAGCAGATCCCGAGTGCAATTATTGTGAAGGCTTTTGGGTTTTCCCTTTTTCCTTGGGTTTCTGTGTGTATTCCCCCGGTTTGGTGCAAGTTTCCCTTTTCTTACTTCTATCCTCCCCCTTCACCAAAAAATGGAGCTCCCCCCAGGGTTTTTTTTGGTAAATTTCCCCCCCACTATTGCTATTGGAGTCCCCTTGTTTGATTTTTTCCTGTGGTATTTCTAGTTTTTCAATATTTGGGTTTTTTCTTTAAAATTTTACTACACTTGTTTCCCTTCTATGGCTCCGTCCCCTGTGAGGTCAAATTTTTATGTTTTTCCTTTTCCCGCGGGATAAATTTCCCCAAATTTCCTGGACAAAATCCCCCAGTTCACCCATTACTGTCTCCCCCCCAGTATCTCCAGCTTCACCCTTTCGTCTCCCCGGACAGCACCTCCAGCTTCCCATTATGTCTCCAGGCAGCACCCCCAGCTTTTACCCTTCTGTCTCCCCCGGACAGGGACCTCCAGCTTCCATTACTGTTCCCCGGAAGAAATTTCCGTTCAACCCTTTTCTGTCTCCCAAAGGGCAGCACCCCCAGCTTTACCCAAAACTGTCTCCAGGACAGCCCTCCGCTTCAACCCTTACGGTCTCCCCGGGCAGAATATCGCCCCACATTTACTTTACTACCACATCACTCCCGCCTTACAGTTTCTGACTACGGGCCCAAAAACCTTTTTGGCCCTATAAAAAAGGGTTTAAAAATTTCAGCCCCCCGACTTTTGAAAGTTCCCCTTCTTTTTTGTAAAAAAAGGCCTTCCGGTTTTCTATGGGGGGGTGCTTTGTGTGGGCCCCTTTTTAAACCTTTTTTTGAATTTTAAATTTAAAAGGGTTTTTTTTTGGGCTTTTCCCCATTCTCTTTAATTCCCTTGTGTTTTTTAATACTGACAAGGGGGGAAAAGGGGGGGAACCCCCAAAATTTACAAAAAGACAATTTAAAAATGTGGGGAAAAAGGTTTTTTTTTTTTTTTACCTTTTAGGGCAACGGGGGGTTTTGTGTTTTTTGGGGTTTTTTGTTCTTCGTTTTAATTTCTTTCCTTAAATAAAGGAAACTTTTTTATTTTTTTCCCCGTTTTTTTAATTGGGAACACCAATTTCCCTAATTTTTAATTTTTTTTAAAAGGGGGGGGTAAACACCATTTTTCCCGGGGGTTTTTTTAACAACCGGGGGGGGGAACCCGGGGCCCCAAAAGGGGGGGGGGGGGGACCGGGGGGGGGTTGGGGCCCTAAAGGGGGGGCCAAGGGGGGGGAACCCAAGGGGAATTAAAATAAGGGGGGGGGGGCAACACATGGGGGGGGGGGGTTTCGGGGAAATTTTCCACCCGGGTTTGTTTTTTGATGAACAAAAAGTTATAATTGGTTTTTTGGGGGAAGGGTTTATATTGGATTTTACTGCAAATTTTACCCCAACCCTTGTTTTTTTAAAAATCCTTTTTAATCTAGCTTTTTATTTTTTTTTTCCGTTTTTAAATTAAAGCCTTTAAAATAGGGTTCCCGGTTTTTTTTTTTTGGAAAGGGGCCCCCCTTTTTCTTTTAAAAATTTGTTTTTCCCTTTTTGTTTATTGCCCCAAAAAGTTTTTTGGTTTAAAACTTTTTTAACCCCGGGTTTTTAAAAAAAAATTTGGGGGAAATTCACAGGGTTTTTTAACGGGCTGGGATTTCAAGAAAACGGGAAACCCTTTTTTTAATTTTAAAAGGTCAAAAAAAATTTTTTTCCCCCTTCCTTAAGGGGATTCCTCTATTAAATTTTACCCCGGTTTTAAGTTGCTACCCACCCCCCCACCTTTTATTTTCCTTGCTTTTTAATTCAATGGTTAAATTTTAAAACCCTTTGAAATTTTTTTTATTGGCCGGGAAAGGTTTAACACTTAAAACCGGCAAAAAAGGGAAAAAATTAAAAATTAACCCCCGTGAAAAAACCCGGTTGGTAAAAGTTTTCTTTTGGCAAAACGGAAAAGGGAAAGGTTTCTGTTTCCTTTTAAAACTTCCAAAATTTTCCAAAGAGGCCCTACCATCTAAAGGGGACCAAAAAAAAAATTTCAAAACATTCCCGGCCATGGGAAACCCGGGTAGCCCCCAGCCCCTTCCCAAAAGGGGAGAGGCTTTTTAGTGCCAGGAAGGAAAAAAAACTTGCAGTAAATTTGGCCCGAAATCGTTACACCAAATCCAAATCTTTCCCGGAAAATGGAACCAAAAATCGATGGCCCTTTCCCCTCCAAACCAACAGATACAGTTTTAATGCCGGGGAGAAAAAATCCCCCCCCCTACCCCAAAAATACCCCAGTCCGTTTAAAATTCTTCTTTGGGAAAAATTTCAGGGTCTTAAAACCCGCAACAAACAACAAAATACCTTTTTATCCGGGGGACTGCTTGCAGAAGGGAAAGGAATGTTTTGGGTTTCACTGAGGGCCCCTTTTTTAAAAGGATCACTTGGACAAACCCAAAAATGGGGTCCCAAAGGGTTTCAACCCATTTAAAATGTTTTCAGGGGTGAACGGAAAAAAGGGGGGGGGGGGTTGGCCGGGACATTGCAGAGTCACTTGTTTTTAAAAGAACTGTTAACCCCAAAAAGATGAGTGGGGAAATTTTAGCAGTAAAAAGGGGGGGGGAACCAAAAAAACCCGTTTATTGGGTTTTGTCTACAAGCCCCCGGGGTGCAAAAAATCCCCGCAATTCCAAAGGGAAAACTTGTTTTAAAAAATTTACCACTGTCTGGAAAGGAAAAAACTTCCAAACTCCTGACCCAAAAAATCTTGCTTCCCGGGGGGGATTTCAAATTAAGGCACCCAAAATGGAGGAATATAAACAAAATTTATTGTTTCGTAATAACCCCCAGGGTGCCGCTTATGAAAAATCCCCTCTCACACGAGCTTTTAAATCTCTGCACCAAAAAATTCAATTTAAACCAGCAAATAATATAGCCTACTAGACTGGAGAATACACTAGACCTCATCTTCACTAACAATGATGATCTGATAAGAAATGTCACCATATCAAAAACAATATACTCAGATCACAACATAATTGAGGTTCAGACATGTATGCGTGGAGCCCCAGACCGACATAATGAGACTAGTCACGAGGGAGCATTCACCAAATTCAACTTCAATAACAAAAACATAAAGTGGGACCAAGTAAACCAAGTCCTAACCGATATAAGCTGGGAAGATATACTAAGCAACACAGACCCCAACTTATGCCTAGAACAGATGAACTTGGTGGCACTATGTATCCACAAGGCTTATTCCTCTAAGAAAAAGGAGGAGTAGATTTAAAATAGAAAGAGACAGACGCTCCCTTTACAGGCGAAGGAAAAGAATAACAGAGCGGCTAAAAGAGGTCAATATATCTGAAATGCGTAGGGAGACACTGGTCAGAGAAATAGCAAGCATCGAACTTAAGCTAAAGGAATCTCATAGGAGTCACGAATCGTGGGAAGAACTAAAAGCCATAAATGAAATCGAAAGAAACCCAAAGTATTTCTTCTCCTATGCCAAATCAAAGTCGAGAACAACGTCCAGTATTGGGCCCCTACTTAAACAAGATGGGTCCTACACAGATGACAGCAAGGAAATGAGTGAGCTACTCAAGTCCCAATATGACTCAGTTTTTAGCAAGCCGCTAACCAGACAGAGTCGAAGATCAAAACAAATTTTTTATGAGATAGCCACAAAATTTGATTAACACATGCCTATCCGATGTTATCCTGACGCCAAATGACTTCGAACAGGCGATAAATGACATGCCCATGCACTCTGCCCCAGGGTCAGACTCATGGAACTCCGTGTTCATCAAGAACTGCAAGAAGCCCCTATCACGAGCCTTTTCTATCCTATGGAGAGGGAGCATGGACACCGGGGTCGTCCCACAGTTACTATAAACAACAGACATAGCCCCACTCCACAAAGGGGGCAGTAAAGCAACAGCAAAGAACTACAGACCAATAGCACTAACATCCCATATCATAAAAATCTTTGAAAGGGTCCTAAGAAGCAAGATCACCTCCTCTCTAGAAACCCATCAATTTCACAACCCAGGGCAACATGGGTTTAGAACAGGTCGCTCCTGTCTGTCTCAACTATTGGATCACTACGACAAGGTCCTAAATGCACTAGAAGACAAAAAGAATGCAGATGTAATATATACAGACTTTGCAAAAGCCTTCGACGAGTGTGACCATGGCGTAATAGCGCACAAAATGCGTGCTAAAGGAATAACAGGAAAAGTCGGTCGATGGATCTATAATTTCCTCACTAACAGAACACAGACAGTAGTCGTCAACAGAGTAAAGTCCGAGGCAGCTACGGTGAAAAGCTCTGTACCACAAGGCACAGTACTCGCTCCCATCTTGTTCCTCATCCTCATATCCGACATAGACAAGGATGTCAGCCACAGCACCGTGTCTTCCTTTGCAGATGACACCCGAATCTGCATGACAGTGTCTTCCATTGCAGACACTGCAAGGCTCCAGGCGGACATCAACCAAATCTTTCAGTGGGCTGCAGAAAACAATATGAAGTTCAACGATGAGAAATTTCAATTACTCAGATATGGTAAACACGAGGAAATTAAATCTTCATCAGAGTACAAAACAAATTCTGGCCACAAAATAGAGTGAAACACCAATGTCAAAGACCTGGGAGTGATCATGTCGGAGGATCTCACCTTCAAGGACCATAAACATTGTATCAATCGCATCTGCTAGAAAAATGACAGAATGGATAATGAGAACCTTCAAAACTAGGGAGGCCAAGCCCATGATGACACTCTTCAGGTCACTTGTTCTATCTAGGCTGGAATATTGCTGCACACTAACAGCACCTTTCAAGGCAGGTGAAATTGCTGACCTAGAAAATGTACAGAGAACCTTCACGGCGCGCATAACGGAGATAAAACACCTCAATTACTGGGAGCGCTTGAGGTTCCTAAACCTGTATTCCCTGGAACGCAGGCGGGAGAGATACATGATTATATACACCTGGAAAATCCTAGAGGGACTAGTACCGAACTTGCACACGAAAATCACTCACTACGAAAGCAAAAGACTTGGCAGACGATGCACCATCCCCCCAATGTAAAGCAGGGGTGTCACTAGCACGTTAAGAGACCATACAATAAGTGTCAGGGGCCCGAGACTTTTCAACTGCCTCCCAGCACACATAAGGGGGATTACCAACAGACCCCTGGCAGTCTTCAAGCTGGCACTGGACAAGCACCTGAAGTCGGTTCCTGACCAGCCGGGCTGTGGCTCGTACGTTGGTTTGTGTGCAGCCAGCAGCAACAGCCTGGTTGATCAGGCTCTGATCCACCAGGAGGCCTGGTCACAGACCGGGCCGCGGGGGCGTTGACCCCCGGAACTCTCTCCAGGTAAACTCCAGGTAATAAGACATCTATAACACATTATGTAACTGCACCACCACATCTACTCACAACCACATTTACCTCAACCTCGCATTACAGAGATAAACAACAACACAGCCCTTGTGCATACCCAACCCCGGAGACAAGCCCGTTCCATCCCCTGAAATTCAACCCCCCTCCCTTTCACAACGTTAACAATGCTCTCACACTCATACTACGATACCCTGCTGAAAAAGCCTGGTCCCAGCGACTTCCATATATTTCCCGATTACAACACAACGTTCTATAAATGGTCCCTGCCAACACCCTTTTGCGCACCTCCCTATCCCCATTCCCTCTCATCGCCCAGGATACAAAAACAAAATCCGCAATTATATACGAGATTGCACGTTGCACAGGCCAAACTTAACGCCCTCAACACTGATATCCCGCCTCCTCCCACTGCCTCAAAACCTTACCCATCCATTCCCTGATACTCCCCAAATTATCACAAAAATACACTACATGAAATGCCATCTCCTCATCCCCGCACACCCAACACGCGCCCTCCACCATCAACCCTCTTTCCTTAAGTGCAGCACCAGACGGCAGTATACCATGGAGAAAACAGAAAAATACCTCTCGCACATTTGGACGCACACTCATCAACTGTAATCTTTCCCATATATCCTTCCACATATACATATGGTACTCTTAGCCTTCACGACTACCGTCGCCCTTACAACATGCTCTAAAACACCCACTCGAACTTTATTAGGGTCCTGTACATGCAGCAACGCCCGCAACACGTCTTCACACACCATCTCCGACCCTCCCCACCACATTCGCACCTCTTCATGCAAGTCATTCACGCCCCTCCCCACATGACCCCGCACACGGCGTGTTACACTCCAAGTATTGTAACCACTATTTCCTTTTTTTTTAGAGCATAACAACTTTGGTCAGAGAGGTTAGGGTAATAATAGTGATCCTCCGGAATGTCTAATTTTAGTTAAGTATATTCATAATACAACAAAAGCCAGAAATAATATACGAATTATCTTATATAAGTTAAGAATGCATGTTTGTTCAACATTATCTAAAATATATATAAGGCTTTCATAACAGATGATTAGGAGGAGATCCTAGATATAACATACATATATATGTATATATATATATATATATATATATATATAATTAGAGAGAGAGAGAGAGAGAGATTACTTTAATTTATAAAGTCTTGTTTCCCAATTGGAAGCAGCCAGAATAAAACAGAATATGTCCAGGCCGGCTAATAAACCTTTTCCAGTTACCAGAGACGAGCAGGAGTGTTCTCGTTGGCTGCTACTTCTTCACTGCTCGTCCCTCAACCTTGAGCATACAGGTAAAGTGGGTCACGTGACGTGACTCACCAGCACTCAGTAGAGTAGTTGAACATAAAGGGGGGAAGGGGGGGGTATAACTAACGAACATCACGGCTAACCATACACTGGCACACCGGGCGGCAGGCATGTTACTATACCTCCAATTAAACTTATCATGGCCATGTTACATAAATTATAATAATTGATAAGAATTAGCCTTAATAATACAAGGACGTTCATTTCCAATTTAGCTATTAAAGGAAATAACCGCGATGTAATATTAAAGAAAGGTTAACCATAGGGGCATGACACCCCGGCCCAGCTGGTGTAGGGATGGAGGTACATCCCTCCAAGCTCAGTCATTCACTTGCTAGGACTGGACCGGAAACACTGCTAGACTGCAAAGAATTTCCGTAGTTAGGCAATATACTAGGAGCGAGAGAGAGCATCGGCTAAAACGTTGCTCGAACCCTTTATGTGAAATATGGAGATCCGGTAAGGTTGGATCCTTAATAGCCCAGCGTAATATTCTAACATTTTTTGATTTCATAGAATTTATGAAAGTTACAGGATTATGGTCTGAGTAAATATTTATCACATGAGGAGTATAACCGAGGTATACGTCAAAGTGTTCCAAGGACAAGATTAAAGCCAGGGCTTCTTTTTCTATGGTTGAATAAGATCTTTGATATTCTTTCAATTTATAGGAAAAATAACATATTGGATGTAGAATATTATCATTTTGGAAAGATTGCAATAAGACAGCACCTATTGCTGCATCACTGGCATCAACATTGAGGGTGAAAGGAATTTGAAAATTGGGTGCACGCAATACTGGGGCGGAGGAAAGGAAACGTTTTAAAAGTTTAAAAGCTTGTTCACAATTCTCATTCCAATTAAATTTATATTTAGGACTGGTCAATTTAGTCAGGGGGGAGGCAACTTTAGCAAAGTTTGAGAAAAAACGCCTGTAATAAGTAGCCATTCCCAAAAATCGTTGGAGGGCTTTCCTGTCCTGAGGCGTAGGAAAATTTAAAATAGCTTGGACCTTTAATTGGTCGGGGGCTACTAGTCCCTTCCCTATTTTAAAACCGAGATATTTAATCTGGGCTTTACCAAAGTCACATTTTTGTAAATTTACAGTGAAATTGTATTTCTGCAATGCTTTCAGTAGTTGCTCTAATCTTTCTAAATGAGACTGCCAGTCATCACTAAAAAACCACCAGGTCGTCTAAGTATGCCTCTACACCTTCTATGGGTTGGACTAAAATGTTCATAATTCTCTGGAAAGTGGAGGCGGTGTTACACAAGCCAAAAGGCATAACCTTATACGTAAATAGTCCGTTCTTAACTACGAACCCGGAAATCTCTTGGGCCCTAGGAGTTAACGGCACCTGGTAATACCCTCTCAGTAAGTCTAATCTGGTCACAAAGTTGGCACCAGCTACAGCATCTATCAAATCATCAATCCTGGGTAATGGAAACCCATCTAGTTTGGTGACTGAATTTACTTTATGGTAATCCGTGCATAGGCGTATGGTACCATCGGGTTTTGGGACCAATAAACAGGGAGAGGCCCAAGGTGTCCAACTGGGCTCTATCAAATTATATTCCAGTAATGTATTTATTTCTTGCTGAATTAATTCTTGCTTAGCAGGAGAGACCCGGTAAGGGGATTGCTTTATTGGACTATCTTCTAACAATTCAATATCGTGGAAACCCAATGTACAAGGAGTAGGGATATCTTTGAAGATGGAGTTATATTTAGTGATTAACTCTTTTATTTGAGATTTTTGGGAGGTAGGAAGAACTTACAGGAAAAGGTCTAGTTGTTTTAAAACTTCAGAATTATGTAGTCTAAATTCTCTTACTTCCCTTACAGTGTCATTCCTTATTTCAGTGGATGTAGGTTGAATAGAGGTAATAATAGTAGGGAGAAGGCTAGACTCGTACTTCTTTAAGTTATCTATGTGATACCTCTTAATTTTCTTACGACGTCCTGGTTCACGGACCAGATAATTAACCTCATTTTCTTTGTCTACTATTTCATATGGCCCCAAATATCTAGGTTTTAAAGAATGTCCTTGAATTAAGTTTTTAACTAACACTAATTCATTTGGAGAGAATGAACGAGATTTAGCCTTTTGGTCGTAAGATTTCTTCATTTTGGCTTGAGCTTCTGTCAGTTTCACGGCAGCTAAGCTTTTTAATTTGGAGAGATGTTCTTTCCAAAGCAGAGGACTGGGATGAAGAGGTCCTCTCTTCCCTATCCAAGAATCTCGTAATATGGCTAGGGGTCCTCGTACCTGATGTCCAAAAATCAAGTCAAATGGAGAGTATTTAGTACTTTCTTGTTCAGCTTCACGGAGGGCGAAGAGAAGAAAGGGTAAACCTTCGTCCCCTTTCACGGAATATTGCTCACAGTAAGCACGTAAAGTAGATTTAAGGGTTTGGTGGAATCTTTCTAGCACTCCTTGTGACTGGGGATGATATGCTGTAGAGAGGATCTGTCTTACTCCTAATCGAGACATAGCCTCTTTAAAAACCTTAGACGTAAAATTAGAACCTTGGTCAGATTGAATTTCACATGGTATGCCTACTTGAGCAAAGAAGCGTATTAAAGCTCTTACTATATTTCTGGAATTAATTTTGGACATTGGGATAGCATCAGGATACCGCGTTGCCATATCTATGATAGTGAAGATATACTGGTTACCCCTTTTTGTGCGGGGCAACAGTCCTACACAATCAATAACTAATCTTTCAAAAGGTTCTTCAGGACATTTTATTGGAAGTAAAGGGGCAGACGCGGGATTGTGCGCCGTTTTGCCTATTATTTGACAAACGTGGCATTTCCGTAGTTTGTCAGCAATATAAGTCCTCATCTGAGGCCAAAAAAAATATTTCCTAATCTTTTTCTCTGTCTTACGAGACCCTAAATGACCTCCCAGTGGATTATCATGTGCTAGTTCAAATACCATATTACGTAAGGACGATGGCACCACTAACATGTTTCCCTTTGAACTCGAGTCATTATCATTATTTCTCTTCCAAAGAAAACCGTCTTCATCTAAAAGGTAACCTTCCTCTTTATCCTTATTGGTTAAACTTTTATCGTTCTTTATAGCTATAAGAAATTCTTCTTTATTACATTTTCTAGCTAGGTCCGCAGGGACAGGTAAAACATTGTCACCTGTGGGTCTCGACTGAATTGCTTCACTAAACAGGAAGTTCAAACCTAATTCATCGGACATTTCTAAAGGCTGTTGAATATCCACATTTTTAGAGTTCTTAGCCATGGCTCTGGTGATCACATTAAGGTGAAATAAATCTAGCCCTCCCTCAGAAGCTTCTAATGCAGAATTTACATCACAAGGTTTATCTAAAACCAGAGGCTCTCTGGGTATCTCCAATTGATCAATTTCGTTCCCGATTAATAGATCCACGCCGGCAATGGGAAAAGGTTTATCTGACAGTCCCACATTGATCCAGCCTACATATACAGGCAGTTCTACATAAATCCTTATAATTGGGACCTTTATTTTTGTGCCTCTGTAAGCCTCTAATAATACGTCTAGCCGGGGTTCATTACTAGTAGGTAACTTTACCAGGTTTGATCTTAATAGAGATAGCTGCCAGTATCCCGAAAGGTCGTGATGTTTACTAACCTCTCTTTACAGAGTCCCAACTTCCCCTGGGAAAAGTAGGGTTCCATAGCTACTCGGACCTTTTCTTCTGAAGCACTGTCGTGGTAAAGTCATCTATTAGACTGTCTGCTAGACGAGGCCTGGAAAGGTAAAGATTCATCATCCAGAGTTTCATACTTCCGAGAGGAATTTATTACCTGAGTAGGATATCTCCCTCTTGGTTGGGTTTTATCTTCCCTCTGTTTATGCCAACACTGGAACTGTCTATGACCTAACTTTTTACAAAAAAGGCAAAGTGGTAATTGATCTTTAGGGTAATGCCTGGAGAAAGAGCCGTTTGTCACCTGTTTTTTTTTTCTGAAAACACCTTCAAAGGTTCGCCAGCTGGAGCTTTCCTAGTAGTCAAACTTGAACTAAAACCTTGGGAGGTAGATTTCTTTTCCGGGGTCTTAGACATTTCTGTGGTTATAGCATGGGAAATTTCAAAGTGATCTGCGTGGTCAGCAGTATCTAACAAGTTAGTAGTAGGAAATGTCAAAAGGTAAGTATGAACCCTCTCTGGAAAATATTTAAAAAGGTCTTCATTCAATATCAGCTGGGAAAGTGACTCGACTGAGGCGGCTCCTGCGGCCCTACGCCAACGCTCGAAAGCAGAGAGCTTTTCTCTGGCAAAGTCCACCCAAGACTGCTGAGGATATTTCTTCAGAGTTCTAAACATCTTCAAGTAACTAACAGGTAATAAATCGTAAGCTTTCAGAAGACAATCTTTTACCTGAGTATAATAAGAATATTGTTCAAAAGGTAAGTTTTCAGTTATGGTTTGAGCTTTTCCTATTAAAGATGAATGTATTAAAGCAGCCCAATATTTAGGAGGCCATTGCATCACCTTCGCCTGATTTTCGAATGCTTCAAAAAATGAATCTAAATTATCCTCAGTAAATTTAGGCATCAAAGAGGCTGCTTTACTAAGATCAAATGAAGTGATTGTATACTTATTACTCGATTCTCTTTTCTTCTGCAGTACTTCTCGTTCATAAAGCAAAGATTCACGTTCAAAATTCTCCCTTTTTAACTTTCTCTGGGCTTCTACAAAGGAGGTTTGAAGTGATAAAATACGTTCTAGACGTTCAAAATTCTCCTTAGATTGAGTAGTAGTCAAAAGAGCTAGAGAGATTTGAGGTGGAACGTGTTCATCATCCAATACTACTTTCTCTTGTTCTGTTTCAAAAACATCCGTAAAGGGTTTACCTGGACTCGTTTCTTTAGCCTGATGGATTTCTGTTCCCCATATAGTCCTTGGAGATGGAATTGGAGTCGTTGTAGCAGCGTAGCGTTTCCGAGTATTGGGAAAGTCATGTCCGTCGTCTCCAGTACGGGTTGTTAGCGTCGTAGTTTCGGCCTCGGGTGTCTGTAGTAAAGAATTAAAAAAAGAAGGAATATCTGCTTCTCCATTCTCAGTCTCTGGATCCTGCTCATCTGGAAAAAGGACATTCAGTATCATACATCTGACTGTCTGGGCAGTGAAATGCCTGTCGTATTTTATGCCCAAGCTTCGTGCTAATTGCCAACAAGATTGAAGCTTCAAATTCTGTAATCTCTCCTTTGTTATATCTTCAAACCTCTCTGCCATTTCTATATTCATTTTAAAGGAAATTCAGTGTTATGCTCCCGGACACAGGCCCCCACTTGTTACACTCCTAGTATTGTAACCACTATTTCCTTCTTTTTAGAGCATAACTTTGGTCAGAGAGGTTAGGGTAATAATAGTGATCCTCCGGAATGCCTAATTTTAATTAAGTATATTCATAATACAACAAAAGCCAGAAATAATATACGAATTATCGTATATAAGTTAAGAATGCATGTTTGTTCTATATTATCCAAAATATATATATAAGGCTTTCATAACAGATGATTAGGAGGAGATCCTAGATATAACATTCTATATATATATAAATATATATATATAAGAGAGAGAGAGAGAGAAAGAGAGAGAGAGAGAGAAAGAGAGAGAGAGAGAGAAAGAGAGAGAGAGAGAGAAAGAGAGAAAGAGAGAGAGAGAGAGAGAAAGAGAAAGAGAAAGAGAGAGAGAGAGAGAGAGAGAGAAAGAGAAAGAGAAAGAGAGAGAGAGAGAGAGAGAAAAAGAGAGAGAGAGAAAAAGAGAGAGAGAGAGAGAACCATGAAGAACCATGTTGTAAATCTTGCAAACAAGGCAGCTAGGAAGCTTACAGCACTTTGCCGTATCTCGCATCTGCTTGACAGTAGGGGTTGCAAGATCCTGTACGAGGCACAAGTACGCTCACACCTTGAGTATGCTCCACTTTCTTGGTTTGCCTGCCCCCCCTCTCATCTGCGACTGCTGGACAGAGTAGAGAACAGAGCAAGACGTCTCATCTCTCGCCTGGACCCATCCTGGATAGATCTGTCATTTCAGCAGAGCCTTCAACATAGGAGGGATGTGGGTGGCCTTACTGTTATGTACAAGGCCAATATTGTCAAAATACCACACTTGGATCCACTTCGAGGACAGCGTGAAACAAGCTTTTATGCCACAAGACGGGCAGAAAGCAGCAACTTCACTCTGGCTGTACCCTTCTCCAGAACATCACTCCATCTGAGATCATACATACCCAGGATGACTCGAGTATGGAACACATTCGTACAGCATAATGATATCAACGAGATAAAGTCAGTTGATCAAATGAAAATGCTGGCCCACAGATGGCTCCAACTTCATCCTGTCCCGTACTTGTATGTCTCATAACAATAAAAATGCTTTCAAATGAGCTGATGTAGGTAACAGCTCTTAGCTTGCCAATAAAGTTAGGAATCCTTAACCTGTAATATAGCTGTCAATAAAGCTAGGGATCCTTAACCTTGTCAAACCCTGTTTAAAAAAAAAAAAGAGAGAGAGAGAGAGAGAGAGAGATTACTTTAATGTATAAAGTCTTGTTTCCCAATTGGAAGCAGTCAGAATAAAACAGAATATGTCCAGGCCGCCTAATAAACCTTGGCCAGTTACCAGAGACGAGCAGGAGTGTTCTCGTTGGCTGCTACTTCTTCACTGCTCGTCCCTCAACCTTGAGCATACAGGTAAAGTGGGTCACGTGAAGTGACTCACCAACACTCAGTAGAGTAGTTGAACAAAAAGGGGGGAAGGGGGGGGGTATAACTAACGAACATCACGGCTAACCATACACCGGCACACCGGGCGGCAGGCATGTTACTATACCTCCAATTAAACTTATGGCCATGTTACATAAATTATAATAATTGATAAGAATTAGCCTTAATAATACAAGGACGTTCATTTCCAATTTAGCTATTAAAGGAAATAACCGCAATGTAATATTAAAGAAAGGTTAACCATAGGGGCATGACACGGCGTAACCCCCACTTCAAATAAATACACTTGACTCTTAACCGTAAATCAATCAACACCAATCCTCCTCTGTTGACTGGTAAAGTAACCACACTCCTACTCAACCATTCACACCCGGAACCCCAAAGAAAACAGAAAACCCTCTTCAACAGCCTCGTAACATCCGAACCTGCTAACGGATATACCGCAGCCACGTGCCAGACTTTACTGTATAACAACACATTCACAACAATCGCACGCTGATGTACTGTCAAATGAGTTGGTCTCAACCCATCCAAGCGCCCCACCACTCGATCCACAACAAGTCCAGAATAAACCATCCTCGCCTCTCTCGCACTACCCATATACACTATCCCACACATAATTCGTCTCTCAGCCATTGAGGAGAGAGGACGTGTTATACACTGCTGCCCTCTATAGTTGTTCGGTGGCAGTTCCATTTTCTCAACATGGCGCAGGCAGGCAGATGCTGCATCAACACTGTGTGTTTGGAATTAACTCGTGGGGCAGTACTTGGACCATCAACAGCGATATTATTGCCAGCGATAATCCGAGACACCTATGGTATCGCCAACGAGGATTTGTGTGGTGTAGCGATGAATGGTGTGACAAGAATCTTCCTAAAGTTTTGCTCGTCTCAAGTTTATGAGACGGTCGTTGACAAGTATCAGGAGGTTAATCTAGTGGTTAACCAGGCGGTGTTTGTGAAGCTACACGATGTATCCCACCATTATACATTGGTAAAAGTAAGAAACGTACCCTTTGAGGCTGATGTGACTGACATACGTGCTGCCCTGGGTAATTACAGCACCATACACATGGCTACAGCAGGCAGGTGGTCTGATGGCCCATATGAAGGAATACCTGAGGGAACTTTTTCGGTAAAAATGACATTAAAACATCCAATCCCTTCATATGTGATCCTGCAAGACTTCAGGACTCAAGTATTTGTGACTTATGCAGGGCAACGCCGCACTTTTAGGTCATGTGGAGCATACGATCATTTGGCGGTGCAGTGTAAAAGAAGACGAGGTGCCAGAGTTGTACAACAGAGCAGGGATCTAGGGGAGGAAGGTGTAAGGCAAGATGTGCCTGAAGCACCTGTGCAAACCTCAGGATTGTCTTAGAGCGAAGAGGTTGAAAGGTCCATGGACAAGGTGTGTGCTACACTCCCGGAGGTGTCGCCTCCTTTGGAGGTGGACCCAGAGGTGGGATCGGCCTCGCGAGAAGAGCAGGCCATTGATGTGGAGAAATCCATTGTATCTGTGTTAGACGAATTGTTTACGGAGGACAGCATGAGTTCTGTGAAGGCATCATCCCTAGACTTGGGACAGGCTGCCACTGCAGACGTGGACCACGACGTGCAGCTGGAAGTGGTCGCCACTGACGCCTTGCTGAAACAAACGGTGGAGGTGGAAATCCACCAGTATTGTACTGCGGACGACGAAATGCAGGTGGAAGGTGTAATGCGAAAGCGCTCTGTTACACTTTCAGATTCGGATGATGTGTTAACGCCAGGCCAAAGATCAGGGAAGAAGCCATGGGCGGATGTGGCACAGAGAGGGTCCTGTGCACCCAAAGCTCAGGGGTTGATCTGGAGTGCTTCAAAAGGAAGGGAAGGGAAAATTGGAAACAAAAAATCTAGTGAAAAACATTCATTGTCGAAAGGAAAACCCCCATTGTCAATTTTAAGTGCCTCACAGTAAATATTAATGGTTTGCGAACTGTACGAAAGTGTGCATGGTTACATGACTTATTGGTGCGTAATAATGTGAACGTTGTGTTCGTACAGGAACACAATCATAAATGTGGTAGTGAATTGCGGATGGATGGATATAACGTGTACATAGAGACTGCAATTCGGTTGAAAGGTGACATAGCCATCATGATCAGTGAGACTTTTTTTTTAATTTATAACCAAACCCTATACATAATTATACCTCCCACATATGTATATAAACCGAAAATCTTGTCCACAAGACTTTGTTGGTTTAACCCCATAAAAACATGGTATAGACCCAAAACGTAAGACTAGAGTAGTAATAAGGATAAGGCTGCTGTAATGTGCCAGTCCCAAAAGAACTGACACGTATCTCAGAAAAATTTTGTGTTGATACCAACGTGCCAATCTAATTACTTAAAAACGAGATCCTAAGGTCTCAGTATCCTGGCTTTCAAGGAAATTTTAAACCCAGTGAACATAACCATCAGGCTTAGAAATGTAACCCTGGAAACCACACTTATATCTCACTATGACAAACATTCTCGTGAAACATGGCATACCATCCATACCTAATTCTCACTACCTTCCTCTTACACACTACATCAGTTCCAGATAAAACCAAAAACAACCCCCCCTTTACATCCCCCCATAAGGAGACCACTCCTTTGTCCATCCTCAGGGACCCCGCCTAAGGGAACCCACAGTGAGGTTCCTATAACCTTCCGGGAAACTTTTTTCCCAAGACGCCCCATAAACCAACTTATTCCTACACTTCGTCCTATAGAATCTAGCCACCAACGCTTTTATCCTCATATCACCCCTTAATCCCCTCATTCCCCATGAAATGTCCAGATAATCCACTATGATATACATTACAGCCCTTCCAAAATCCCTAGGCACTCCCCTTACATCTAGTAGTAAAGCCCTTAAAAGCGGCAAACGACCCCCCTCCCAACAGTCTGATAACCCCACCCATCCATGATCTCACCCCCTCCAAGGAGGTACAAAAGAAGACCACATGAAACGCCGTTTCAACATCACCACAAAACTGACAAAAAGCCTCTTCCACAAACCCCATACTACGTAACACCTCCTTGGAAGCCAGAATCCCCATGATAAACTTATATACTAATTCTCTTACTCTAGCCGGTATCCGAAGCTTACTAAAATCTTTCCAAATAACCCCCCAATCATACGTTGGATACACGGCTACCCCTTGCATAATTCCTTGACCTTTCACTACCCTCACCAACCGTTTCACTTTGATTTTATCCACCTGTTGCACTGTCAATAAAAATCTCAACATATCTTCACAAACCCTCAATTCCTTCCCACTCCACCATTTACGTGCCTCCTCCATAACTCTTCCTACTTTAGCGCCCCTCACACCCCCTTCCCTCATATACCTCCACTTGATATATACAGCCATTACTCTCAGTCCTAAAGGCAACAAACCTAAACCCCCCCTTCTCCGAACATCCGTCATAACTACCTCCTTACTTAACCATGCCCTCCCAAATCCCCACACAAACTTCAGCACCCTCCTCTGCATTTCCACAATATCTCGTACCTCTAAGGGAAAAACCTCTGCCACCCCCCATACCTTGCTATAGACAAGTGAATTTACCACCACTACCCTCTGATGTAAAGCAAAGTCCCTCACACTTAAACCTCCTAGTCTACTTAAAACCTTACCCGTGACAGACTCCGAATTTACCCTTCTGCATGCCTGCACTTCCGCCAAATACCATATCCCACATACCTTGATTCTGTCAACCACTGTCCATCCTAACCCCATCCCCAAGCCCCCCCCCCTATCCAATTACCGACCTCTAGTAACCTTGATTTCACCGTATTAACTCTCATTCCGGTATTCATACCAAACATCTGAATCACTCTACCCACCCTCCTTAACTCCTACCTCTGCTCAGACGTTGTGCTGAGCGGTTGTCAGCTGTTGCTCCTCAGTCCCGACACCTGGTGGAGGAGTGTTTACAACATCAACAACAATGGCGACTGCGTTTCGCCACCGCGTTAATACTGTTTGTATTCAACTAACGCAGGGATCTATCACCGGCGAATCAGTAAATGTGTTATTGCCAGCAATCATTCGTGATACTTATGGCATTCAACGTGAATCCTTGTGTGGCGTCGCCTTGAATGGAACTACACGGATCTTCGTCAAGTTTTGTGACACTCAGATGTACGAGAAGATTGTGACCCAGTACCAGGATATAAGTAAGCAAGTCACCCCAGCAGTTTCTGTCCAGTTGCATGACGTTTCACGATACTATACGTGGGTACTGTGCGAAACGTGCCTTTTGGGGCCCAATGAAGTTGATATACATGACGTTTTTGAACGTTATGGGAAGATCCACCTGGTCACCATGGGTAGGTGGTCTGACGGCCACTATAATGGCCTTCAGGAGGGGTCATTTACTTGAAAATGTCCCTGCGTCAGCCGATTCCTTCGTAAAATTCAACGGGAGGAGTTTCGTTCCAGTGTACGTTACGTCCCCTTTTGGACAGAGAAGAACTTGCCGCCTCTGCGGCGCTCTGGATCACATACGCTCAGGTGTCCAGCGCCAGCGCCATCGGGCGTGGTCGTCGACCTTGACGGTGAGGTACCCCGCCAGGCTCTGAAAGGAGGTTGTCGAGACATCGCCGCTTATGACATCATGGAGTGCTGAGGTTGATAGGGCCATGCTACTAGAGTCATCTTCTGTGACTCTACCTGGGGACTGCCTCCCTTGACGAGGTGGAACATGTGAACAGTGAAAATCCCTATAGCAAGAGAGGCAGGTGAGATGGAAGCCGACATTGTATCTGCGTTAAGTGACCTATTAGCGTCGCATGAGTCTGATTCGGGTGTTGTGTTCTGTTTGGGGGGAAATTACGTGCAGATGATGCTGATCAGATAGCTAAAGTGAGAGATTTGGGAGAGTTCGAGTTTTCACCACTGTTGAGGGCAGAAATTCACAAGGAGAACCCCCCAAGTACTGACATGTCTGAAGATGCTTTTTTCCTAGGAAGCGTGCGGCTACCCGTCTGACTCCGATGATGTCTTGAACCCCTGGACAACGTTCAGGGAAGAAGACGTGGTCGAAATCACGGGGGGGGAGGTCACGCGAGTCCAGGACAGCAGGTAATATCACGGGATTGCCAAAGGTGCGGGAATTGCTTGGGTCTTGGGGGCGCAAAGAAAAAAGGGAGTGGTAGCCTCTAGAGGAAAGCCACCTTTAACACAGTTAGGTGTTAACTATTAATGTTAATGGTTTTGAAATCTGTCAAAAAGTGTGTGCAGGTGCGTGAGTGGTTGAATCGTTTTGCAGTGGATGTGTGTTTTTTGCAAGAACATAACCATAAAGTAAGAAGTTTGTTTGAGATGGATGGTTTTTGACATTATTGACTCATTCCAGACGTCTGAAAGGTGGAGTGGCTGTGTTGATAAAAGCGACCAGCCCGTTGTGCTGAGACTTTGGGGAGGAAGGGGGGGAGGTCGCGTGGTGCAGTCGTGGGGGATTGGGTTAGTAGAAGAGTTGGTTTTGTGGGGGTATATGGGCCGGCTGAACATGATGTAAACATTAAAAATACTTTTGTTAGAGATATCTTGGTATATTATTTGAGGTCCCTGCCAGAAATTACAGTGGTAGGTGGTGACTGGAACTGTGTAGTGCGCCGTAAAGATGTTGAACCGAGGGGGGCGGGGTTCTTTTCGCTTGTTTTGGGTGACTTGTTGTCTGGTTTGGGTTGGTAATGTACGCGGAGGCCCGTGACTTTGGGATTGAGCATACTTTTGTGCGTAGGGGCTATGCAGCATTGTTTAGATAGGGTGTATGTGCCCTCGGCGAGTGGTCGTAATCAATGTGCGTGTATTGAACGTCTTTTTCTCCGACCACCGGGATTTTTGTGGAGCTCGACTGGGGAGGTCTCCCGCATCGTTTTAAGGGATACTGGAAATGAAACGCGGATGCTACAAAGTGCGGATGATAGGGAACTATTCAAGGACTTCTGGGCGTCTAGGGGAGTAGACTCCTGGGGGGGATGGGATTAGTACGACAGTGGGATGAGGTTGTGAACCCTCGAATTAAGGATTTTATGTGAATGGGTGTAAGAGGCCACTCGCATGGAGTAGGGTTTTCAGAGGAAACCTGGAGGGTCATCTACGACAATGTTATGCACAGGAGAGGCATCTGGGGTTTTACCCAGTGGATGAGATCGATGCTATTAAAGAGCAAATCCAAGTAATGAAAAATAAGGTTTCGATGGGGCGCGCTTTTTCGAGTGGGGTGGAGGAGGCTTTGTGGGGTGACAAGCCGTCTGCTTGCGTCTTACACAGTCAGACACAAAGGCAAAAAAGCGACTGAAATTGTGAGTTTAGTGGTGCAGGATGAAGTTGACGGGTATAGTGAGGGACAGGTCTTAACAAAAAACTGAGGGGAAAAGTTTTTATGTCGATACTTGGAGTAAGATCCAGATGCAAAGTAAAGACGTGAGTGAGCATGCGATACAGGATTTGGGGAGAGGCGTACGATGCGATTAAATGATTATGATCGCCTTCTCATGGGTGGGCCTATATCTGAGGCAGAGGTGTGGGAGGCACTAAAAGGGAATGAGTAAGGGGAAGGCCCCGGGGGCATTGATGGCACCCCTTGTGAATTTTTATATCAAACATTGGAGGTAATACGGACTTTTATGGTTCATTTACTCAATGCGATGAAGGAGGGGGGGGTGTTAGGTCTGTCTCAGCGTACGGCGGTGTTGGTCTTAGTTGGGAAATGTGATGTGCCGTTAGCGATTAAGGACTACCGTCCCATATCGTTGATGTGTAGTGACTATAACTATATGCGAAAATATTGATGAATAAATTTAAAAGAAAGTGTTTGAAAAGGGTAATCCATAAGAGTCAGTTTGGTGTGCCAGGTAGGTCAATGTATGATGGTCATGGGAATATCGGGGAGTTTGTGAGGAATGCGGGTGAGGGGTGGGGGTGGTGTTTTGGCTTTAGAAATGGCGAGCCGCTTTGATAGTGTGGGAAAAAGAGGTTCTGTGGAAATTTATGAGATGCAGGGGTTTTTGGAAATGAGGTCATCATGTGGGCCCGTTCTTTGTACAATGGGGCGGGTTTTTAAAATACAAATTAATGGCAAGTTAGGTGTTTTTGTACACATGAAAGGGGCATTCGTCAGGGATGCCCATGTCTCAAATGTTTTTTGCATGTATGCAGGACCCCTTTTTTCTGGGCTGTTTGTGGGAGGGCAATAGAGACATCGTTGGGGCCGAGTATGGTCGACCAACCCTTGTGGGTTATGTTGATGATACTACTGTGTTATTACGGTTCACGGGAGCAATTGGGTTTTGTTGGAGACTTGTTGACATATTTGGCAAGGCTAACGGGATGTGTGTTAATAGAGAAAAAAACGAAAATTATGGAGTTGGGGGAGGGGTGGGGATGGGGTGGATGCAGAGGGGGGGACTGTGGTTGATCGTATCACATATGGGGGTAAATTCATTATATGCGGGGGGTCGATCAGATGAGGGCTGCAATTCGGGGAGGGTTTTACATAGTGTCTTGGGGGGCTTAAATAGTTTACGGCCGCGACATTTAACCCTGCAAACAGAGGGCGGTGGCATTAATGTCCTGCTTTATAGCAAAGTATGGCACGTTGCTGCACTGTATCCTCTGTTGCAGGGGGACGTCAAACGTCTTTTGCATAGAATTTATCGATTTTTGTGGGGGTTTTGGGTGCGATTGGCTCACAAGAGCGGTGGTGGAGACACCACTGCATCAGGGGGGGTTGGGTCTCATTCCTCTAGAGGCTCGTGTCCCTGGCATGTACGTGAAGCGTCGTTTTCCTCCGACTGGGTGGGATGCATGGCGGGTTAAGCGAATTGTATCACGACCTGCGCAGGTGGTGGAGAGGGAGGAATTTAATTTGGTGCGACGCGATGCTTCCCCGTATTATTGAACATGGGGACGTGCTCTGTGTAAAATTATGTACCTTAGAAAGGCGGGTAGGGAGGTAGTCGTGGTGCGAGTTGAAGGAATGTATCCCATGTATGCGTGGGGGGATATATGGGGGCGAGTTCAACAGTTGCGTCTGCCTGCTCAAGTACGGGAAGTGGTTTTTAAAATTTTTACATGGAATCTTGCCGTCTGGGGTGGTGTTGTATAATAGGCGTTTGGAGGAAGACTTTGGGGGTTTTCCGGTGTGCGGGATGGAGGAATCTGCTTTCATGTTGTGTATTTCTGTGGGGCTTTAGGGATGGGACGAGAGTGGTTCAGTAGGGTTTTGCGTTTGGTGGGGGGGGAGGTTTGTCGGTACTCCGGGCGTTGAGTTTTGATGTAGGTGGGTTGACTTGCGTGTACAGCGTGCGGTGTCGTATGTTGTGGCCGATTATATTTTCGTGTCATGGGCTATGAGGGACGTTGATGGTAACAGTAGAATTAGGGGTTAGCAGGGACGATTTATAAAGGGCAAAATGTCGAAATAGGTTTTGGGATATGAGGGGGGATGGAGAGAGACTTCCCGCCTGAATATAAAGCCTTGGAGTTACGAGATTTGAAAATAGTTGTGAGTGTTCAGTGGGTAATCTAACGGCTGGTCTGCTGTGTCTAATTGTGTTTGTCAAGTGCGTGAATGTTTTGTGTTCTCAGAGTTTATGTGCGTCTCCTATGTAACGGTGATGACAAAATATCTTACGTGCTTTGTATTACAACTTTTAGGAATGTTTCCCCGTCTTTTATGCCTCAATTACAAGTCATTGGTGTACTTTTTGTATATGGTGTGCTTCCTAGCACAGTTGAAACGTTTTTCTTATTTCCGGTTATACTTTATGCCGTGTCCGTGTGCTTTTCAATAATATATGTATATATGCAAGTTTTCGTTTTCCTGTAAGCTGTGATGGAGCTTGAACTATATGTGGAGGTAGTATTTTTCAATGTGTGCAAACTCGTCAGTGTATAAGTTCACTTATAGCTGCTGGCATTTGTGTTTTATTGAGATGTCAAATATCACAGTGTATTTTCGTTTTGTTATATTAGATATTGTCATTGTAGTGAATGGTAGCGTCATCCTGATCCACCTTTGAACTGTAGTGCCTATTCTTAGTCCATGATAATAACCCCGTGGTAGTCGCCCAAATTAACGTATTGTTGTGCACTTTAAGGCACCTGAGTTCTTAGATTAAGTCTTGGATACGTTGTGTGTTGGCAGGCGGAAGCCACGCCTAGTAATATGCCAGATGAAGTATCACGTTGTATAATACGTGATTGCTTGTGTACTCACCTATTTGTACTCACCTATTTGTGGTTGCAGGGGTCGAGTCACAGCTCCTGGCCCCGCCTCTTCGCTGATTGCTACTAGGTCCTCTCTCTCCCTGCCCCATGAGCTCTATCATACCTCGCCTTAAAACTATGTATGGTTCCTGCCTCCACCACATCACTTTCTAGGCTATTCCACGGCCTGACTACTCTATGACTGAAGAAATACTTCCTAACATCCCTTTGATTCATCTGAGTCTTCAACTTCCAAATGTGACCTCTTGTGTCTGTGTCCCATCTCTGGAACATCCCGTCTTTGTCCACCTCGTCTATTCCGCGCAGTATTTATATGTCGTTATCATGTCTCCCCCTGACCCTCCTGGCCTCCAGTGTCGTCAGGCCGATTTCCCTCAACCTTTCTTCATAGGACAATCCCCGTAGCTCTGGACTAGTCTTGTTGCAAACCTTTGCACTTTCTCTAATTTCTTGACGTGCTTGACTAGGTGGGGGATTCCAAACTGGTGCTGCATACTCCAGTAATGGGCCTGACGTAGATGGTGTACAGAGTCTTAAAACGAATCCTTACTGAGGTATCGGAACGCTATCCGTAGGTTTGCCAGGCGCCCGTATGCTGCAGCAGTTATCTGATTGATGTGCGCCTCAGGAGATATGCTCGGTGTTATACTCACCCCCAATCTTTTTCCTTTAGTGAGGTTGCAGTCTTTGCCATCTAAACTATATTGTGTCTGCGGTCTTCTTTGCCCTTCCCCAATCTTCATGACTTTGCATTTGCGGGGTTAAATTCAAGGAGCCAGTTGCTGACCAGGTTTTGTAGCCTGTCCAGATCTCTTTGTAGTCCTGCCTGATCCTCGTCCGATTCGATTCTTCTCATTAACTTCACATCGCTGCAAACAAGGACACTTCTGAGTCTACCCCCTTCCGTTATGTCGTTCACTATACCAAGAACAGCACAGGTCCTAGGACTGACCCCTGTGGAACCCCGCTTGTCACAGGCGCCCACTCTGACACCTCGTCGCGTACCATGACTCGTTGTTTCCTCCCTGTCGGGTTTTCCCTCTGATCCATTGCAGGGCCTTTCCTGTTATGTGTGCCGGGTCCTCTAGCTTTTGCAGTAACCTCTTGTGAGGAACTGTGTCGAAAGCCTTCTTGCAGTCCAAAAATACGCAGTCGATCCACCCCTCTCTCTCTTGTCTTACTTCTGTCACCTTGTCATAAAACTCTAGTAGGTTTGTGACACAGGATTTTCCTTCCCTGAAACCAGGGCTGGTTTGTCAATTATACACTTGTTTCTTTCCAGGTGCCCCACCAAACTCTCCTCCTGTTGATCTTCTCCATGACCTTGCATACTATACTCGTTAGAGATACAGGTCTGTAGTTTAGTGCCTCATGTCTGTCTCCCTTTTTAAAAATTGGGACTACATTTGCCATTTTCCATACCTCAGGGAGTTGCCCATTTTTCAAATGATGTGTTGAAGATTTTTGTTAATGGCTCACACAATATCTCTGCTCCTCTTTAAGGACCCATGGAGAGATGTTGTCTGGTCCCACCGCCTTTGGGTGTCAAGTTCGCATAGCACTTCTTAAACCTCCTCCTTGGTTATATGTACCTCTCCAGCACTTGCTGGTGTGCCCCCCTGTTCTGATTTTTTTTTGGAGTCCTACTGGTTTCCACTGTAAAAAACCCCTTTAAATCTTGTGTTGAGGCTCCTGACATACCTCTCGTCGTTTTCTTGTGAATTTCCCCATCACCCTTCCTCAGTCTGATTACCTGGTCCTTGACTGTTGTTTTCCTCCTGATGTGGGTGTACAACAGCTTCGGGTCAGTCTTTACTTTTGATGCTATGTCATTTTCCCTATTGTCTCTGAGCCTCCCTTCTTATCTGTGCATATTCGTTTCTGGCTCTTCGGCTGATTTCTCTATTCTCCTGAGTTCTCTGTCTTCTGTACCTTTTCCATTCTCTATACACCTAGTTTTTGCCTCCCTACAAACCCTTTTGGGGTAACCAAGGACTCGTTCTGTTCTTCCCATTATTTTCTGTTTCCCTTGGGAACAAACCTCTCCTCTGCCTCCTTGCATTTTGTTGCTACATAGTCCACATTTCTTGTACGGGTTTTTTCCTGTCAGTTCCCTCTCCCACTGAATGTCTTGAAGGAAGTTCCTCATGCCTGAGTAGTTCCCCCTTTTGTAGTTTGGTTTTTCCCAGCCTATTCCTGCTACTCTCTCCACTTGGAGCTCAACTATGTAGTGAAGCACAGAACCACATGATCACTAGCTCCCGGGGGCCTTTCATACATGATACCCTCGATGTCCGAACTACTCATGGTGAATACAAGGTCCAACCTTGCTGGTTCATCCTCTCCTCTCTCTCTGGTAGTGTCTCTAACATTTGATGCAGAGGTTCTCCAGTACCACATCCATCATCTTGGCTCTCCTGTTTCGGGACCCCCATGGGGCTCCGGGTTTTTTCCCCAGTCAATCTCCTTGTGATTGAAATCACCCATAACTAGTAACTTTGCTCCCCCCATGTGTGCTCTCCTGGCCACCTCGGCTAGTGTGTTGATCATTGCTCTGTTGCTCTCATCGTATTCTTCTCTTGGCCTCCTGCAGTTCTGTGGTGGGTTGTACATTACTGCAATTATCACCTTATGTCCCTCAGACTGGATTGTTCCTACTAAGTAGTCCCTTTCGCCCATGCCATCCATTCCTTCCATTTTCTCAAAACCCCACTGGTTTTTAATGAGCAGTGCATGTGTGTAATGAGCAGTGTATGTGTGTAATTCTGTGTGCTTGTTTTTGTCACATTGTTTATTTGTATAGTGTTTATTTTCCTGTGTTTTGACTTTATTATTTATTTATATAAGAATCTAGTTAGTGCCTGGTATCTCGTTGACATATTTATTTTATGCACCCATAATTTTTTTTTTTGTACCTGAGTTTTCAATAAAATAAACAATTCTTTTTTGTATAGGGGTAAATTTTGGGAAGAGCATGTACTTGTTTTTAACTGAGATTGTGATGTAGGTCATTAGTCTGATTATATACTGTGAAGGTTGTGAACCTTTGTCATAAGTCTGTCACAGTATGTTAACTATACAAATCTGAAAGGTTCATATAATTTATATTTTATATAGTTTATATAGTTATAGTTTATATTGTTTATATTATAGTAGATTTTATATGGAAAATTTGGTGAATTATATGGTAACCTCTTTTATGTCCATTACAATGGTTGTTAAAACTTGTTAGTGTATGTTGTGTAGGATTGAGGATCCTACTGTACCCATTTTATATCTTTATTTAATATTAAGCTGTAAAGTTTTTTAAATAAAATATAAAAAAAAAAAACTCCTCCCCTTACCCCTTTAGCAAAACAAATAAATATCATCCACATACCCAACGATGCCCCCTTTGGCCCCCCCCCTTCCATCTCCTGATTGTTCATTACCCTCTCAACCAGACTCATAAAAAGGATTCTGCACACACCCCAAAGAGCAGCTGTGACATCGGACAGCCCTGCCTCACACCTCTCCATTGGTACACTTTCACCCAACCTCCCATTGACCTGTACCCTCACCTCTGCCCCATCATACAGGGTGTTCACACCCCTCACTACCCCCTCCCTAAACCCAACCTCCTCTAAGCAAACCCCTAAGAAATCCTCTGTCCGACGCAATCATACAGCATTCACACCAATCAAAATCCTAGTATTCCTTCCCCCCTCCTGTACATCTCTCTAGAAAAATCCCTAAATCAAACCATGTCCATCCCTCATCCTTCTTCCCGGAAATTCCCAACTGGTCCCCTAGGTATGACACTAAACCCAACACTTTCCTCATTCTGTTGCCCAAAACCTTAGGCAAAAATCTGTAATCCGAGCACATTAACGTAATCGCACGGTGTAATCCATTCAAACTCGGCCATTCCTTCATTTTTGGCACTAAAACGTTACACCGTCTTTGTGATTTCCCCATCCTCCCACTACTTAACATACAACTAAAACCCCCACACAGACAATGACGTACACTCCCCCAATGATACTTAAAAAATCGTTTGGTATTCCCCGTCTATGCCTGGGTTTTACCTGGCACATCCCAAAAACTGCCTCCTCCACCTCCTCTACATTAAACGTATACCCTCGAATCTGTCTCTGCCTGCTCACATAATACCCTATTAAACCCTTCAATCCCCAAACGTCCCTCACCCACTCCCCCACCAACCCTCCTCCACTCTCTCGCCTAAACCAAAAATTCTGCATACAAACTAATATTTTCCGTGGAGCGGATAGGCCTTGACCCTCCTCAAAGCCACCCCCCCCTGTACCTATGCCTCAATAACGCCAAGGTGGGTCTTCGCCTGCCGTTTCCTTAAACCTCCTTAATACAAAACCCGAATGGCCTATCTCCCCTTAAGAGAATCCTCCAACCCTGCCCTAACCTCAATTGCCTCAAAATTTTTCATTGTGAATTTCCGCCAACCTATTTCGCAAACGTTCCAATGTCCTCCACTCCGCCCCACCCGTTCCTCTGCATAACAGACCCATTAACTGACCCTCACAAAATTTAGGTAGGCCATAGCTCCACCTAGCCATCTTCCTTACCCCGTCTTTAAAAAATTTCCGCAATTTCAACTTTAGCCCTCATTTCCCACCAATCCAGCCAAATCCATTTTTCCATATCCTAGTCTCACCCAAAAGGATTCCAACCAATCTTCAAACCCATAGGGTCACCTCGTCCCTAAGTAGCCTCACTTTTAATTTTCCAGTATCCTGCATAAACTCTCACTAATGCATCTACCCTCAAATCTGCTATAAAGCACGTATGAGCAGAAAAACCCACATCGATAGTCCTCACCCCTCTCCACAACTATGCCCTGCTAACATAAATCCATCTAACCGTGCATCATATCCCCATACGAATAAAATTGTGCTCCACTCCATATCCCCTAACTTCCCACCACAATCTACCCACTCCACCAACTTGCAAAACATCCCGCAGAACCCCCAAAAACACAACCCGCCCCCCCTCGGAACCACATCACCCTTCCTAATGACACAATTCCAATCCCCACCAATCACCGAAAAAAGCAGTAAACCTCTCAAGTGATATACCAAACCTCACGTACAAAATCCACCTTCACTCTAGTGTTACTAGGTCTGGCATGTAACACACAAAACTAACCCTCCTGGCCCCCCAAAACCCATCCACCCTGACAACCCTCCCACCCCCCCTCCTCCCAACCCAGGATACGCAAAGGACTGGTCTCCTTTACCGCCAAGCCACACCTCCTTTCAACCTCAAAGCATCACATGTAAACAACCTATAACCTTTCAACAACAACTCACATCCTAACCTATGGTTATGTTCCTGCAAAAAACCCACTCTAACCATACCCTCTTGACCTCGGTTTTAAGACCGTTTACATTGAAAGTTACACACCTGAATTTTACAAGAATGGCGGCTTACCCCTGTGCCGCTGAGGCTTACTTGGTCCTCCTTTCATAGGGCTCGGTTCTTCTCTATCAACCCTCGTTTTCCTGCCCTCCAACCCCTCCCTGTCCCTTCCCACCTAGCTTCCCATTGCCCCCCCCCTCCTCCCGGACTTGCCTTTGCTACCACAGCTGCCCACATCTTCTTCCCAGGCCTCTGTGCTGGTGTGAGGACTTCGTCCATATCTGATGCCCCCGCTGATCTCTTGCGGGGGCTACCCTCTACACAAAATTTCTTCTGCAACCACATCTTCTTGATGGACCTCCACCACCACATTGCTCTCCTTTCGAACCTCACTCAAGTCCCTTTCCCTTACCCTGCTTCTGTTCATTTCCCTCACCTTGTCATCACCTGACCTCACATCACTTCCACACCATGCCCGACTCTTCCAAAAGATCCTTCAGCACAGCCCCCAAAATCCTGTCCTGAGCTGACTCTGCAAATATCTAACGGTCTGTCTGACAGCGATATTTCCCCTCCCCCCCCGTTTTCCACTGGTAGTGTAACACACGTCTCCAAAACCACCTCTGCCCTGTCGACCTCCTCACTCCATAGGCCTGTACCCCGGCTTTCCACTTCACCCATCTAAAGCCCTGGGCTTCTAAGGGCGTATCCACAGAAGCGTCTCCTGACCCAAAGGGCCCCTGTCTCCTGGGGCATTGTGCCACCATGGGGTTTCATAAGAGTCACATAAACGGAAAACTCTTCCTGCCCCGAATAGTTTTCAAAAACCTGTTTTTCTAGGGTTTTTTAAGCAATGAACATAGGGAGGGTTTATGGGGCCTCCTCAGGGTCATTTTCAGTGTAAAGGGACCCTTCCCCGGCATCCCTCAAAAGGGGCCCGCCCCTCCAATTCCCATGCTCGTCGAGTGTACAGTTCCAAAACCCACTGAACACTCTTTAGGCTGTGGGCCCTTTTTGCCCCCCAAAAGGGTTTCATTCCTTCCCCTTCACCCAAGTAAAATACTTAGACACATAAGCAAGCTATTTCCCACTGCCTTTGGGGAAAAACCTTAAACCCGGGCTTTTTTTAAAATTTTCGTCGACGATGGAAAGAAAAAAGGAAGCCCAGCCGTCATGAACTTCACAAAGGGCCCCTTGAATACCTTCAGTCCCACACCATACAGCTCTTCTTTGGGGGATGCCAAAAACGTCCCGGTAATTTTTTGGCAGGAGAACGTTAAATCGGGCTTTTGTTTAAAAGATCCTCTAACCACTAAAAGGGCCAAAAAAGTATTTATGCCCCCGGGTTTACGTCGGTCCCCCACCCTTGGTGCTAATGTTTGTTTTCCTAAACCAGGTGGCTTTGCGAAAAAATTTTAAAGCGCCCTCTTCCCCGCGGGTCAAAGAGAGAATCAATCGTGAGACTAGCCCATTTGTTGTAGACTAGTAAAGGGGGGGGAAGGGAGGATAATAAGGGTAAAAGGACTATGGGGACGGTTAAAAGGTGGCATTTTTGTGTGGGGTAGGGGCCCAACCCCGAGAATGAGGGCATGTAAAAGCTCCCTTTGTGAAAAAAGGTGTTAATTTTTTTTTGAGGTCACTCCCCTAAAGTAGTATTGTAGGGGGGGTTTGGGAATTGTTTTGTCCAGCATATGGTTGTAGACCCCTCGGGGAAGGGGAAATTTTTTCCCGGGGGTTTTGGGAGTTTTTAATGTCAGGGGGGGGGTTTAAAATGGATGTTGTGGGGGGGAGAGGTTGAGCATCCCTTTGAAATGTCGAGGATATGCAGCACAAATTTGAGGGTATACGTGCCGTGCAACATCGTGGGAAATAGTGGGGTTTAACCCATGGGATGTGGTGTTTTCTGATCATAGAGGGGTTCTCGTGGACGCAGGGGGGGAAGGTTTATCTAAGAGGGGTCGTAGTTTTTTGGGAAAATTTAATATTAAAAATTTTTAAAAGGGAAGGAAAATAGAAAAAACTTTTGAGTCCCTTTTTGGGGAGGGGGTTTTATAGCGGGGGCCCTGGAGATGGTGAATTGGTTAGGTGGGGATGTGGTGGCTAAGAAAAAGTATTCAGGATTTTTATGGTTTGGGGTTTTTTGAAGGAAAATAATCAACTGTTTTTATAGGCTTTTTGGGGTTTAAAAAATTTTAAGAAACATTACACCATTTTTATTTTGGGGTGATGGGGTGAGGGTACCCCCGTGGATGAAATAAGGATTTAAAGCAACGTATAAAGGGTTTTGCAAAAATGACCCCTTTTTTGGTGCACTGTGGTGGGGGTTTGGAGGAGGTTCTCTATGGGAATCGGCTTCAGGGTGTGTTTTTTAAGGGGCCAGCAGCAAGGAAAAGGGCCCGCCACGGAAAATGTGGGGTTAACAGTGCACAAAGGGAGAGAAGGTTTTTCTTGAAAAGGGCAAGGGTTTGGTGACGACGGAGGGCATGGCGGGTAATAGATGCTTGGTTTAGGTATTAAATTCCTTTGCATTGGGGGTAGCAATATGGGAAAAAAAAGGGAATTCGGAAACAAATGAAATGTCGGCCTTTTGTACGCAAGATAGAGAAGCATTTGGGAAAGGGGCCCCTTTTCAGAGTGTGAGATTTGGCAGGGTCTTTGGGAGGGGCAGCTTTTGGTTAAAAACCCCCTGGGATTGATGGATGCCAAAAGAATTTTTAAGTGAAAATTGGGAAAGTGATAAAGGGGTTTCTAGTTCGGTTTTTTTAAACATCTTAAAAACGACGGGGTTTAAAGGGGGGAATTTAAAAAGAGGCGTGGTGGTTTTGGGGCCAAAAGGGAAACCATCAACGATTATGGACCCATAGGGCCAAATTTGCTTATGTGTGGAATTAAAAAGTTTTTTTGTGAGGTTACTGGGGAAAAGACTGAAAAAGGACTAGAAAAAGTTTAGATAGGGGGCAATAAGGGATACCAGGGAGGCCATGTTCGATGGGGATGGGGAAAGATTCGAGGATTCATAAAAAAAGGAAACAGGTTTGGGGGGAGGGGGGGATCTTCACTTTAGATTGGGCCACTGCATTTGAAAAGCGTAGAAAAAGTATTATGGCGGTTTTATGCATTGGGAGGGTTTTTTGGGGGTGAAATCATCACTTGGAATCAGACCTTATATGGGGGGCAATTACACATGTACAGGTCAATGGTCGGTTAGGTGTTCCAGTTCAGATGGGCAGGGGCTTAAAGGTAAGGCTGTCCCATATCACAATTATTTTTTACGTGTTTCGGGAAACCTTTCTATAGGGCCGGTGCAGGCTAGTTTTTTGGGGGGTTTGGGGGGTTTGGGGGGTTATGAGAGAGATGGGTGGATGGGTATTGTGGGTTATGTTGATGATACTACAGGAAAGTGGGTGCAGGAGGGAAGAGGAGCGATTGGTGGAATGATGATGTAAAGAGAGAAAGTAAGGGAGAAAAGTTAGCATATGAGAAGTTTTTACAAAGTAGAAGTGATGCAAGGAGGGAAGAGTATATGGAGAAAAAGAGAGAAGTTAAGAGAGTGGTGAAGCAATGTAAAAAGAGAGCAAATGAGAGAGTGGGTGAGATGTTATCAACAAATTTTGTTGAAAATAAGAAAAAGTTTTGGAGTGAGATAACAAGTTAAGAAAGCCTAGAGAACAAATGGATTTGTCAGTTAAAATAGGAGAGGAGATTTTTATTAAATGGAGAGTTAGAGGTATTGGGAAGATGGAAGGAATATTTTGAGGAATTTTAAATGTTGATGAAGATAGGGAAGCTGTGATTTCGTGTATAGGGCAAGGAGGAATAACATCTTGTAGGAGTGAGGAAAGCCAGTTGTGAGTGTGGGGGAAGTTCGTGAGGCAGTAGGTAAAATGAAAGGGGGTAAGGCAGCCGGGATTGATGGGATAAAGATAGAAATGTTAAAAAGCAGGTGGGGATAAGTTTTGGAGTGGTTGGTGCAATTATTTAAAAAATTTGTATGGAAGAGGGTAAGGTACCTAGGGATTGGCAGAGAGCATGCATAGTTCCTTTGTATAAAGGCAAAGGGGATAAAAGAGAGTGCAAAAATTATAGGGGGATAAGTCTGTTGAGTGTAAACCCGGTAAAGTGTATGGTAGAGTTATAATTGAAAAGAATTAAGAGTAAGACGGAGAATAGGATAGCAGATGAACAAGGAGGCTTTAGAAGGTAGGGGGTGTGTGGACCAGGTGTTTACAGTGGAAACATATAAAATGAACAGTATTTGATAAGGCTAAAGAGGTCTTTGTGGCATTTATGGATTTGGAAAAAGGGGTATGACAGGGTGGATAGGGGGGCATGTGGCAGATGTTGCAAGTGATGGTGTAGGAGGTAGGTTACTGAAAGCAGTTTAAAGAGTTTTACGAGGATAGTGAGGCTCAAGTTAGAGTATGTAGGAAGAGGGGAAAAATTTTTTCCCCGTAAAAGTAGGCCTTAGACAAGGATGTGTGATGTCACCGTTTGTTTAATATATTTATAGATGGGGTTGTAAGAGAAGTAATGCGAGGGTCTTGGCAAGAGGCGTGGAGTTAAAAGATAAAGAATCACACACAAAGTGGGAGTTGTCACAGCTGCTCTTTGCTGATGACACTGTGCTCTTGGGGGATTCTGAAGAGAAGTTGCAGAGATTGGTGGATGAATTTGGTAGGGTGTGCAAAAGAAGAAAATTAAAGGTGAATACAGGAAAAAAGTTTAAAGGTTATGAGGATAACAAAAAGATTAGGTAATGAAAGATTGAATATCAGATTGGAGGGAGAGAGTATGGAGGAGGTGAACGTATTCAGATATTTGGGAGTGGACGTGTCAGCGGGTGGGTCTATGAAAGATGAGGTGAATCATAGGATTGATGAGGGAAAAAGAGTGAGGGTGCACTTAGGAGTCTGTGGAGACACAGAACTTTGTCCTTTGGAGGGCAAAGGAGGGAAATGTATGAGAGTATAGTTTTACCAAACGCTTTTATATGGGTGTGAAGCGTGGTGATGATTGTTGCAGCGAGGAGAGGCTGGTAGGCAGTGGAGATGTCTGTCTGAGGGCAATGTGTGGTGTGAATATAATGCAGAGAATTCGTAGTTTGGAGGAAGTTAGGAGGAGGGTGCGGGGGGTTACCAAAACTGTTTGTACCAGAGGGCTGAGGAAGGAGTTGTTGAGGTGGTGCGACATGTAGAGAGAATGGAGCGAAACAGAATGACTTCAAGAAGTGTATCAGGTCTGTAGTGGAAGGAAAGGCGGGGCGGGGGTAGGGGGGGTCGGCTAGGAAGGGTTGGAGGGAGGGGGTAAAGGAGGTTTTGTGTGCGAGGGCTGGGACTTCCAGCAGGCATGCGGTGAGCGTGTGTTTGATAGGATGTGAATGGGACAAATGGTTTTTAATACTTGACGTGCTGTTGGAGTGTGAGCAAAGTAAATTTATGAAGGGATTCAGGGAAACCGGCAGGCAGGACTCTGAGTCCTGGAGATGGGAAGTACAGGCCTGCACTCTGAAGGAGGGGTGTTAATGTTGCAGTTTAAAAACTGTAGTTGTAATAAAGCACCCTTCTGGACAAGGGACAGTGATGGAGTGATGATGGTGAAAGTTTTTCTTTTTCGGGCCACCTGCTTGGTGGAATCGGCGGTTGGTGTGTAATAAAAATAAAAAACTACAGTCTTGGTAGAGATGATGTTGATTTATTGCAGGTTGGAGGGAATCGCAATATTTTTGGTGAAAGCAAACTGGAATGAGAATTATGCTAAGAAGACTAAGTTCATTGCGTGTCGGGAAATTGGGATTCAAATGAATGGGGGTATGAGGGGTAGATGGGATGTGGTTCTGACAACTTAAAAATATGAGGATTGTGTTGCTCGTGAGCCAATATGGCATGAGAGTTGAACTCAGTGCCGGGTTGTTAGATAGTGAGTAAAATGAATTGGAAGTTGAGGTCTGCACATCTTCACGTTGCCCAAGGTAATCGTGAAAAGTATTTTTATATAGTAAATTATTGTATTGGTGGCATTGTATCCATTTATTGAGTCGAAGAGGTTACGAAATTTTTGCGTGGGGTTATTTCGTTTTGATTTGGGGATCAGCTGTGAATGGTTAAGCAGAGGGAGTAATCACTCTGACGATTTGGCCCATGGTGGGCTGGGACTCATACCGCTGGAAACTAAAGAATTATGAGTATATTATGTGAAACGGAGTTTTCTACGGAGGGTGGGGAATAGGGAAAATGGGAGAGAAGGATTGAGAAAGTGTATGAAGGACATTAAGGGAGGCTGGTCTCAGACCGGGCCGCGAGGGCGTTGACCCCCGGAACTCTCTCCAGGTAAACTCCAGGTAAACTCCAGGTGGTAGACTGGGAAGGAATTAAGAGTAGGGGAGGCGATGCTGCGAATTTTGATGGTGGCGAGAAATCCAAATAGAATTAGCTGCGTGTCATCGAGAGAGTGGGGGGGGGGTTGGAGGTAGCGGCCGTGGAAGGAGCATACCCGATGTATGCCTGGCGCGACATATGGGAACGTCTCCGGAAGTTGCGCATCATGCCGGGGGTATGCGAGGTAATGTATAGATTTTTACACGGGATTTGCCCGTCAGGGGACTGTCTTATACAGTCGCAAGCTCAGGAAGGAGGGGAAAGAATGCCGAGCGTTTGTGTGATTGGGAATCCATTTTTCAATGTAGTGTAATTTTTGTTGAAAGCATAGGAGGGTCAGGTGAATGGATAGGGCGGTTATTCGTTTTATGGAAGGGGGGGGGGGTTGCAGGTGTTGAGATGTTTAAGTTTGGACACTAATGGGCGTGGGTACGCAGAGTTTAAAAAATACGGTGGCATATATAGTGACTGATTTTGTGTACACTTCATGGGCAATGAGGAAGTAGGGTGGGAGTTGAAAGGATTAAAAGTGTTAGCAGCTACTTTTTATAGAACTAAATGTGCAGTAAGGAAGTATATGGAAGGGGGATGTGAAAAACCACGGTGAGTAGTTTACGGAGAGTTACCAGGAATTTCATACTGCGTGACTATGGAACTGTAGGTTAATGGGATTTACAATGGCTAGCCTCCCTCCCAGTGGTGTGTGGTGGTGATTGGGGTAAGTAAATGTGAAGTCAGCATGAATATAGGGATAGGTATGAAGGAAAAGGGTGAGGGGTGTGAAGAATAGTTCAAGGCTTTAAAAATCATCATTGTATTAAAGTTAATGTGTTATACCCTGGTATATAGGGTTAATGATGAATACAAACATTGACAATCATATGCAGGTGTGTCTGAGTGTAAGGTAATAAGTTCATTGCTTAAAATGGGATATATACTATCATGTTGTTTTATTGTGTATGAGGGCAGGTATGATCAGACCCCCCAGGGAAATGGGTGCAGGATTACGTTGTATTAGCCATATAATCCTTCAAAGGCATCATTGGATTTTGTATATCCCCAAATGTCTGAGTGTGACAGTCGCTTATCATATATGCAAGTGTAGTACCTGCTAAGGTAAATGTTTAGAAGAATGTATTTGTCGTTTCATTTAGTGTATTGTGGGTAATGTTTTCTCAAGCGGTTTCTAATTTTATATGTAACGATCATGTGCCCAATTGTGGATGGACGATATAGACGGGAGCCACACTGAAACCCCATGGGGTGGTTAGAGTGAGCGCCAGAACTGTCTGGATGTTACACAATCAAAGCTTAGATTGAAAGCTTAGTTATCAAGCGTGAGTTGTGAATGGAGATGAGTTGGTTATAAAGGGTATTAAATGAGTACATACCTATTAATCTTGTGTATCACATGTGTATGCATACTTAAGTATATGTATAATACATCTGTGACATCATTGTGAGGTGCTTGTTGTGCACGGAAATTATAGGACGACCAAGGGGTTCTCGCCTTAAGCAGGCAGGAGTGCAGGTGTACTGAGTGGTACTGAAACATAAATAACATTAACAAGTGAGGCACTAATGTATGGTAGGTCTAGGGTTTTTTGTAATAAGTAAATAATGTATATGGGTTGAATTTTGTAGATAAATGTGTAATTAGTGTTCCATTGTATAAACTTAGGATAGGGTATAATAAACGGGGGGGGGGGGAAACAATTTGTGTTACATACACAGCTTCCCCAATGTATTCTTACCAAAGGAATTATGAAATTTGTGGAAGAACTGATTCCATAACCCTTTTTTTTTTTTATTTCTAGTTCTTGTACTGTTTAAAATAAATATTTAAAAAAAAAAAGGAGGGTTTTGGGTTATGTATATGGTTGTGGGTATGGTATATGGTTGTGGGTTATGTTTTTTTTTTTAATGGTTGTGGGTTATGGATATGAGTGTGGGTTAATGTATATGGTTGTGGGTTATGTATATGGTTGTGGGTTATGTATATGGGTTGTGGGTTATGGTATATGGTTGTGGGTTATGTATATGGATTGTTGGGTTATGTTATGGTTGTGGGTTATGTATATGGTTGTGGGTTATGTATAATGGTTGTGGGGTATGTATATGGTTGTGGGTTATGTATATGGTTGTGGGTTACGTTATATGCGTTGTGGGTTATGTTATATGGTTGTGGGTTATGTATATGGTTGTAGGTTATGTATATGGTTGTGGGTATGTATATGGTTGTGGGTTACGTATATGGTTGTTGTAATATGGCCATATCTATGGTGTTCTTAAAAGTAACAGATTGTGTTACTAAGAGGTTTTGTAATATCTAGTATGGTTTTTAATTTTATACTCTTATACATTATTGTATTTGTTCTATGTTTTAAATAAAAATATAAAAAAGTACCTTATGACATTAAGTCATAGTAATAAAATATCTGGTTTTCTTTTGATGTAGTTTGTACGGATGTATAAATTTACTCCCCTTTTAATTTGGTTATTGTTTGTTTTCTTTTGATACTATTTGTTACATGATGTATAATTTTTATTTTGTATGTGGTTTTAAATATGGCCTGGAAAGTTCATTACATCTGTTGAGGATAAGACCTGTTTGTTTTTTGTGCTGTGATGTACTTTTTAAATAAAATATAAAAAAAAAAATCCCCACACCCCTTTTATCCTGTCCACATATTCCAAGTACGTTCCATCCCCAACTCTCTTTTCCCCACCCAATCTCCTAAAACCAGTAATTTTGTTTTTTCCCTCATTAACTTTTAAAACCCGGTAACCACCGCGAAAATTATCAATAACATCTCCAACTGCACTTAAACCCGCAGCGTTCACACGAGTTTGTCATGTCTTCCACGTACCCTATTATTCCTGTTCTCCACTTCCTATTCCCCAATCCACCTCCATACACGCTTCCACCTTTCTATAGAAAGGGTCTGTTAAACAGCAAACAACAATTGAGACAGGGGACAACCCTGCCTAATCCCCCGACCCATGGATACCACTTCCCCAATTTCCCATTTATTTGTACACACACTTCCACACCTGTATACAATGTCTCTGCCCAACGTACCACCTCCTCCCAAAACCCTGCCTCTTAATAATACCACAACACCTCACGTTCTACATTCATACGCCGCCCGCCAATCTAACACTAAGACACCCACCCCCCGGCTCCCCTCCCGACCCTTCCACAAAATTCTTTATAATACTATGCCCGTCATACATCGTCCTCCCAGACACTTCATATTGTCCTCTCGCAATCACTCTATCCACCACACACTTCAGCCTATTTCCTAATATTTTCGCAAAAATCTTGTAATCAGCACACAGCAATGATATTAACCTAAAGTCCGCACCCTGTCTTGTCGCTTACCTTTTGGCACTAAAACCACAACCACAGTTCCTTGCAGCCTGCCCATCCTTCCCTCTCTTTTCACCGTCATTCGCTGCCTGACCACGGTCGAGTGAGGTTGTGCGCTGCACCCCTCTGCTGTTCAGGCGAGCTACCTTGTATCAACATGGCGCTGAGTGTGAGGAGGCGCGTAAATACCATTGGTATTGAGCTGTTCGTGGGGCGATTTCACCCTCTTTCAGTGCAAGTTATCCCAAAATCATTTAGGGAGACCTTGGAATCAGGGAACGATGAGGTGTATGGTGTAGCCCTAATGGGCTTTAAATCTTCGCAAACTGAATTCCCCGTCCGGTATGAGTCTTTGGTGACGAGGTTCCAAACGTGAGTCTTGACGCTATCCAGTGTGAAGGTGCGTTTGATCGACGTATCTGCCACTTTACTGGGTTTGATAGTAAGTCCTTTGGGGCTAGGCGACATAAGGGGGTGTTTTTGAGACATATGGAACCGTACATTGGCCCACAAAAGGGGAAAGTGGACAGCAGGTGCTTACTGGGCCTCCGGAGGGACCGGGGGATAAAGGGGTATTAGATGCTTGGTTTAGGTTTTTAAATGTCTAGCTTTGGGGAAAGCTTTATGGAAAAATAGGGGGAATTCGGTAACAATAGGGCAGTGTCGGCTTAGTACCGCGGGTTGGAAAAGGGCTTTGGAAAGGGGCCCTATTACGAGTTTTGGATAGGCAGGCTTGGCGGGGCGAGTTTTAGGTAAAAGCTCCCCGGGTTTTTGATGGGATCCCAAATGTTTTTCTATGTGAAAAATTTGGGGAAATTGTGATAAAGGGGTTTTTTTAGTTCGGTTATTTAACACCCTTAAAACTAAACCGGGGTTAGGGGAAAATTGGGCAACAGAGGGCCCGGGGTTTGGTTTTTGTCCCAAAAGGGAATCCATAAAACGTTTTATGGACTATGGGGGGCCATTTTGTTATGGGGTGGGGGATTATAAGTTTTTTTGTGAGGTTATGGGGAATAAAATAAAAAAAGGTACTAGAAAAATTTAAATAGATGGGGGGACAATATGGGTTCCGGGAAAGGTCCATTTTCGAGGGGCATGGGATGATTCGAGGATTCATAAAAAGGAAACGTTGGGGGGAGGGGGGGATCTTCACTTTAGATTGGGCCACCCTTAAATAGGGGAGAAAAAAGTGCATTATGGCAGTTCATAAATTGGCGGGGTTTTGGGGATAAAATTTCATAACTTGGCCCTCAGCCTTATAAAAAGGGGGCATTTAACATGTAAGGTCAATGGTCGGTTAGGTTTTCCATTTTCGATGGGCAGGGCTTAAGGAAAGGGCCCCGTCCCAAAACAAATTATTGTTTTACGTGTTTTCGGACCCTTTTCTATGGGGGGTGAGGCTATTTTTTTGGGGGGTTTGGGGGGTTTGGGGGGTTATGAGAGAGATGGGTGGTGGGAAATTGTGGGTTTTGTTGATGATACTAAAAAAGTGGGTGCAGGGGGGAAGAGGGCGATTGGTGGAATGATGATGTAAAGAGAGTGAAAGGGGGGAAAAAAGTTAGCTAGGGAGAAGTTTTTACAAATTTGAAGTGATGCAAGGGGGGGAAGAGAATTTGGAGAAAAAGAGAATTTAAGAGGTGGGGGAAAGCAATGTAAAAAGAGAGAAAAATGAGAGGGTGGGTGAATGTTTTCAAAAAATTTTTTTGGGAAAATAAAAAAAATTTTTGGGGAGTGAGATTAACAAGTTAAAAAACCCTTTGAGAACAAAGGGATTTGTCAGTTAAAAATTTAGGAGGGGAGATTTATTAAAGGGGAGTTTGGGAGGTATTGGGAAGAGGGGAAGGAATTTTTTGGAAATTTTTTTAAAATTTTGATGAAGATGGGGGAAGCTGTGATTTCGTGTATGGGCCCAAGGAGGAATAACATCTTGTAGGAGTGGGAAAAAACCCATTTTGGGAGTGGGGGGGAATTTCGTGGGGCAGTAGGTAAAATAAAAGGGGGTTTAAGGCGGGCCGGGTTGATGGGATAAAGTTTGAAATTTTTAAAAAGCGGGGGGGAAATTTTGTTTTGGGTGGTTGGGGGAAAATTATTTAAAAGGGTTAGGGAAGAGGGAAAGGGCCCCCTGGGGGTTTGGCAGGGGGGCATGCATAGTTCCTTTTTTTAAAAAGGGCAAAGGGTTAAAAGGGGAGTGCAAAAATTATAGGGGGAAAAGTCTTTTGAGTGTCCGGGTTTTAAAAGGTGTAGGTTTAAAAGTTTAATTGAAAAAATTAAAGAGAAAAGACGGAGAATAGGTTTGAGAGGGAACAAGGGGGCCCTTTGGGAAAAAGGTTGGGGGGTGTTTTGGACCAGGTGTTTACAGGAAACATTTAAGTAAAACAGTATTTAGAAAAGGGCCCCAAAAGAGGTCTTTGGGGGGCATTTATGGATTTGGAAAAGGGTATGACGGGTTGGATAGGGGGCATGTGGCAGATGTTTGGCTGGTATGGTTTTGGGGGTAGGTTACTGAAAGCAGTGAAGATTTTTTTACGAGGTTTGTGAGGCTCAAGTTGAGTATGTGGGAAAAAGGGGGAAAATTTTTTCCCCAGTAAAAGTAGGCCTTAGAAAAAGGGATGTGTGATGTCCCGTGGTTGTTTAATAAAATTTATAGGGGGGGTTTTTAAGAAAAGAAAATTGCGGGGGTTCTTGGCAAGAGGGTGATTAAAAAAATTTAAAAAATCACAAAACAAAGTGGGGGGGTTTGTCACAGGGGCTCTTTGTGATGACCCCTTTGCTCTTGGGGTTTCTAAAGGAAGTTGCAGGGGAATTGGTGGATGAAATTTGGTGGGGTTGTGCAAAAGAAAAAAAATTAAAAGGTGAATCAAAAAGTAAGGTTTTGGGGGATAACAAAAAGATTAGGTAATGAAAGATTGGGAATATCAGATTGGAGGGAGAGATTTATGGGGGAGGTGAATTTATTCAGATATTTGGGGGGTGGACGTGTCAGCGGATGGGTCTATAAAAAGATGGGGGTGAATCATGGGAATTGATGAGGGAAAAAGGTGAGGGTGCATTTTGGAGTCTGTGGGGGACAAAAAACCTTTGTCCTTGGAGGCAAAGGGGGGAAATTTTATGAGAGTATGGGTTTTCCCAAACGCTCTTATATGGGTGTGAAGCTGGGGGATGAATGTTGCAGCGAGGAAAAGGGGCTGGGGCGGGGAGATGTCATGTCTGGGGGCAATGTGGGGTGTGAATAAAATTGCAGAGAATTCGTAGTTTGGAATTTAGGAGGAGGTGGGGGATTACCAAAATGTTGCCCGAGGGGGGGGAAAGGGGTTTTTGAGGGGGTTGGACATGTAGAGGGGATGGAGCAAACAGAATGAACTTCAAGGTGTATCAGTCTGAAAGGGGAAAGGGAAGGGCCCGGGGTGGGGGGCCCGGCCCTGGGAAAGGGTTTGGGAAGGGAGGGGGAAAAGGAGGTTTTGGTGGGGGGGGGTTGGGGATTTCCCAGCAGGCTTGGTGAGCGTGTTTGATGGGAGTAAAAGGAGAAAAGGGTTTTTTTAATACTTGACTTTGCGGGTTGGAGTGTGAGCAAAGAAAACATTTATAAAGGGGTTTTTCCCGGGGAAAACCGGCAGGCGGACTTGAGTCCTGGAATGGGAAGTACAGTCCCTGCACTCTGAAGGAGGGGGGGGTTTTGTTGCAGTTTAAAAACTGTAGTTTTTAAAGAAACCCTTCTGGAAAGGGACAGTGTTTTAAAGTAAATTGAGGGGTGAAATTTTTTCTTTTTCGGGCCCCACCCTGCCTTGGTGGGAATGGGCCCGGGGTGTGAAAATAAAAAAAAAAAAAACTACGGGTTTTGGGTTAGGAGTGTGTTGATTTATTGAGGTGGGGGGAAATCGCAAATTTTTTTTGGTGAAGAAAACTGGAATGGGAATTAATGTAAAAAAGATTTAATTTTCATGGCGGGGGAAATTGGGATCAAATGTTTTGGGGGATGAGGGGTAGATGGGATTTTTGGGTCGACCAATTTAAAAAATATGAGGGATTGTGTATGTGTGGGGCCAATGATGGCATGTGGTTGAACTCAGTGGGGGTTTGTAGTTTAGTGTATTAAAAGGGAAATTGGGAAAGTTTGGGGGTCTCCCAATTCACGTTGCCCCAACGGGAAATCGTGACAAACGTACTTTTATATAGAAAAATTATTGTATGTGGTGGCAATGTACCCATTATTGATCGAGGGGGTTCCCGAAATTGTTGCGTGGGGTATTTCGTTTTATTTGGGGTCAGGGGTGAAGGGTTTAAAGCGGGAGGGGTAACCACTCTGCGTTTGGCCCATGGTGGGCGGGGGAAACTCATACCGTGGAACAAAAATTATGGTATTTTTGGGGAAACGGAGTTTTCTACGAGAGGGTGGGGAAAAATGGGAGAAGGTTTGAGAAAGTGTATGAGGACAAAGGGGCCGGGGTCTCAGCCGGGCCGCGGGGGCGTTGCCCCCCGGAAAACTTCCCCCGGGTAAACTCCAGGTAAACTCCAGGTGTAGACGGGGAAAGGGAATTAAGAGTAGGGGAGGGGGATGCTCGCGAATTTTGATGGGGGCCCGAGAAACCCAAAAATAAAATTTTTAAGCTGCGTGTCACCCGAGAGAGGGGGGGGGGGTTGGGGGTTTACCCGGCCCGGGGAAAAGGAGCTTTCCCCGATGTATCCCTGGCGCGACATAGGGAAAACGTTCCGGGAAGTTGGCATCATGGGGGGGGTATGGGGGGTAATTTTAATAGGATTTTTCCCGGGGGATTTTCCCGTCAGGGACTGTCTTTCATTTCGCAAGCTCGGGGAAGGAGGGGAATTGCCGAGCGTGGGGTTGATTTGGATTCCATTTTTCTTGTAGTGTTTTTTTTGTAAAAAGCATAGGGGGGGGTTTCGGGAAGGTTTTTGGGGCGGGTTATTTTTTTTATGGAAGGGGGGGGGGTTGCAGGTGTTGAAAAAAGTTTTAAAAGTTTTGGACACTAAGGGGGTGGGTACGCGGGTTTAAAAAAAACGGTGGCTTTTAAATATTTAAATTGTTTTTGGTACCTTCATGGGAAATTGAGGGAAGTAGGGGGGAGTAAAAGGTTTTAAAGTGTTAGCAGTACTTTTTTTAGAAAAAAATGTCGCAGTAAGGAAGTATATGGAAAGGGGAGGGAAAACACGGAGTTTACGGAGATTTCCAGGAATTTCAAGGGTTTGGACTTATGGAACTTTTGGTTAAGGGGAATCCCAAGGGGTTTTCCCCTTCCCCCCCCCAGGGGTGTGTGGTGGTGATTGGGAAAGTAAATGGGAAGTCAGCATGAATATAGGATGGTAGGGAAGGGAAAAGTGTGAGGGGTAAAGAATTTTTAAAGGTTTAAAAAATTCATCATTGTATTTATTTAATGTTTTTATCCCCTGGTTTTAATAGGGTTAATGAGGAATACAAAAAATTGACTTCATATGAAGGTGTTGAGGGGGAAGAATACGTTCATTGTTAAAGGGAATTATTTTCATGTATTTTTCTTGTGTATGGGGGGCGGGGTATGATCAGACCCAGGAAATGGGTGAAGGATAGGGTTTTGTATTAGCCATATAACCCTTTTACAAAGTGCATCTTTGGTTTGTAATCCCCAAATGTCTGATGTGCCCAGTCGCTTATATTATGCAAGTGTGGGAAACCTCCCAAAGGTAAATTTTTTAAAAGGGTTTGTATTTGTAGTTTAAATTTTTGTTTTATTGTGGGGAATGTTTTTTCAAGCGGTTTCAAATTTTTCATAGGGAACGAGTGCCAATTGTGGAGGGAGATATAAGACGGAGCACATTTAAAACCCCATGGGGTGGTTAGAGTGAGCCCCCAGAATGTTGGTTTTTTAAAAATCAAAGCTTAGATTGAAAGCTTTTTTAAATCAGCGTGAGTTGGAATGGAGTGAGTTGGATTTTAAAGGAAAAATGAGTATACACTTTTAAATTTGTTATCCCATGTGTATGCATACTAAGTATATGTAAAATTTCATCAGTGACATCATTGTGGGGGTGTTTATTGTGCACAAAATTATAGGACGCAAGGGGTTTTCGTTTTGGGCAGGAGGAGTGCAGGTGAAAGAGTGGTCTAAAAACTTTAAATAACATTAAAAGTAGGGACTAATGCATTGGTAGGTCAAGGGTTCTTTGTATAATTTTTAATAATGTATATGGTAGGGTTTTTGTAGAAAAAGGGTGAAATATAGTTTTCCTTTTTTAACTTGGATAGGGATAAAATTTAACACGGGGGGGGGGGGGGGAAAATTTGTGTAATACACAGATTTCCCCAATGTATTCTCCCAAAGGGAAAATTATAAAAATTTTGTGGAAGAATGTTTCCCTTTAACTTTTTTTTTTTTTTTTCACGTTGTACTTTTTAAAATTTAAAATTTTTTAAAAAAAAGGGGGGTTTGGGGGGTTTTGTTTTTGGGTTTTGGGGGTTTAATTTTTTTTTGGTTGGGGGGTTTTTGTATAGGGTTTTTGGGGGTTTTGTATATGGTTGGGGGTTATGTTTTTGGGTTTGTGGGTTTGTTTTGGGTTTGGGTTTGGGTTTTTTTAAAGGGTTTGGGTGGGTTATGTATATGGTTGGGGGGTTATGTTTTTGGTTTGTGGGTTATGTATATGGTTTTGGGTTTTTTATATGGTTGTGGGTTTTTTTTGTTTTTTTTATGGGTTTTTGGGTTATGTTTTATGGTTGGGGGTTACGTTTTATGGTTGTGGGTTATGTATATGGTTGTGGGTTTTGTATTTTTTTGGTTGTGGGTTTAGGTATATGGTTGTGGGTTATGTTTATGGTTGGGGGTTTAAAGAAATAGGGTTTGGTAATATGGCCATTATTATGGTGTTTTTTAAAATTTGTACCGGATTGGGTACTAGAGGTTTTGTAATATTTGTAGGGTTTTTTTTAATTTTTTACTTTTTAACATTATTTTTTTTGGTTCATGTTTTAAATAAAAATTTTAAAAAGTACCTTATGACATTAAGTCTAGTAATGAATATTGGTTTTCTTTTGATGTATTTTGGGACGGATTATAAAACTCCCCTTAAATTTGATTATGTTTGTGTTTTCATTAGTTACTATTTGTTACAGGGATGTATAATTTTTATTTTGTATGTGGTATTATAGGCCCTTTGGAAATTTCATTTCCCCCGGTTGCGGATAAGGCCTGTTTTTTTTTTTATTTTGTTTGGGGTTTGTCCCTTTTTTAAAAAATATAAAAAAATAAAACCCCCCCAAACCACTTTTACCCTGTCCAAATTTTCCCAATGTACGTTCCATCCCCAAACTTTTTCTTCCCACCCAATCTCCAAAAACCCGAAAATTTTGTTTTTTTCCCTTTTATCTTTTAAAACGGTAACCACCCCCGAAATTTTCAATAACATCCCCAAAAACTGCACTTTAAACCCCGAGGGGGTTACCGAGTCTTGGGTTCTTCCAGTACCCTTTTATTTTTCCCCTGTTTTTCCATTTTTCCTTTTCCCCAAAATCCCCCCCTTTACACGCTTAAAACCTTTCTTTTGAATGGGTTTCTTTTAAAACCCAGGCAACAAAAAATTGGGGGCAGGGGAAACCCTGCCTAATCCCCCGACCCATGGACCCCCATTTCCCCCAAAATTTTTTTTTTACTTGTTACCACTCCCCCCGTATAAAAATGTCTCCCCCAAACGAAACCCCCTCCTCCAAAAACCCTGCCTCCTTATTTCATCCCCAAAACACTCACGTTTTTAAAACCATCAAAACGCCCCCGGGCCATTCTAACACTAAGACTCCCCCCCCCCCGGCTCCCCCCCCAAACCCTTCCCAAAAAAATTTTCTTTATTTTCTAGCCCGTCATACATCGTCCCTCCCAGACACTTCATATTGTCCCCCACAATCACTTTTTCCACCCCCACACTTCAGCCTTTTTCCCTAATTTTTTAAAAAAAATTTCTTTTAATCGCACACGCAATGTTATTCCCAAAGGGCCGGCCCCCGTGTCTTGTCGCTTCCCTTTTGGAAACAAAAACCCTCAACCGCGTTCCTTGCACCCTGCCCATCCTTCCACTCTCTTTTCTTCCGTTTTTTTTTTGTTCTACAAAAAAATGATTTTAAAATTCCAATGGCGCAAAATAAAACTCGCAGGGCAAGCCATAAAAACCTGGTCCCTTCCCTGGTGCCATCCCCTTTTAAAGGCCCCTCCACACCCCCCCTTTTAATCCTCCCCCAACGCCAATCCTTTTAATACTGAAGCGGGTACCCCCCCAAAGTCCAAAAGGGGGCCCTTTTCCCCCCCCTTTCGGAGACAAAATTATTTTTTTTTTATTTTTTTTTAAAAAATTTTACAGTTTTAATAAAAAATAAAAAGAAAAAAAATGGGTACAGTTGGAAATTAATCTAAAAAAATTCCTACCAAAAAAAATTTTTCCAAAAAACCAATCCTACAAACATTAAATAAAAATTCCTCACAACTTTCATTTAAACAACCCTACAAAAACTTACACTAAAAAACCTTCACAACTTTACCAAAACCCAACCCTTACAAACAACAAAAAACCCCCAACCCTACAAACATACATTAACAACCCTTCACAAATCCCAAAACCATCCACTCTTCTACATTTAACAACCTACAAAACATACCTAACAAACCTACCCCAACTACCTAACAATCCTACAAACATCCTAAAAACCCCCTTTCACAACATACACAAAAACTCCTACAAAAACAACACTAACAAAACTCCCAAAAAACATACACTAACAACCCTACAAAACAAAACACAAATCAATCCTCCCAAAAACTTTCACTAACAATCCTACACAACTTTTCACTTAAAATAACACACAATTTTCCTATCAACCCTTAACAACTTTCACTAACAACCCTTTTACAAAACATCACTAAAAATTTCCTAAACAAATTTCACTATCATCCTAAAATACTTTTCACTAACAACCCTACACAACTTTACACTACAATCCTACAAAAACAACCAAAACAATCCTAACAACATACAAAAACAATCCTACCCAAATACATTAACAATCCTAAAAAAAAAACAAAAACCCAATCCTAACAAATACAAAAAACAATTCCAACCCCCAAAAAACCTTTCCCAATTCATAAAAATTCAAAAAAACTAAAACCCTTTACAAAAACATACACTATCAATCCTTTTAAAACAAAACACTAACATCCTAAAACAAATCCCAAAATAAATTCCTACACAACAACACTAACAACCCTACAAAAATTTAAAACTAACAACCTACCCAAAATACATTAAAAAACCTACACAACTTACATTTAAAAACCCTTTCAAAACATACACAACAATCCTACAAAAACATAAACAAACAACCTTTAACAACAACACTAAAAAATCCTACAAAAACATAAAATAAAAATTCCTACAAAAATTTTACACAAACAATCCTAAAACATACACTAACAATCCTACCCCAACATACACTAAAAAAAACCCAAACCCCAAATCAAAACAATCCTACAAAAAACAAACACTAACAATCCTACAAAAATTACACTAACAATCCTTCCAAAAACTTTACACAAACAACCCTACAAAAACATACACAAACCCAACCTAACAAACTTCCCACTAACAATCCTACAAACAACATTTAAAAATTTTCCACAAAACCCATTCACTAACAACCCTAACAAATACACTAACAATCCTCCAAAAACTACATAACAATCCTAAAAACATAAAACTAACATCCTAAAAAAAATTACACAAACAATCCTACACAACAACTAAAAATCCTCCCAAACATACACAAACAATTTTCCCCAACTTTCACAAACAAATCCACAAACATACACTAAAATTTTTACAAAAACTTACACTAAAAATCCTACAAAAACCTACACTAAAAACCCTACACAACATAAAAACTCAACCCAAACAAAACTTAAAACAAAACAACCTAAAACAACATACATAACCCTACAAAACATCCCACTAACAATCTAACTTTTTTCACAAAACAATCCTACACAACATACACTAACAACCCTTTACAAACATACACTAAAAAACCCTACACAACAAAAAACTAAAAACCCTTCCCACAACATTCACTGACAATCCTACCAACATACACTAACAACCCTACAAAACAACACAAAACAACCCTTCACAACTTCACTAACAACCCTTTCAAAAACATACACTGAAAATTAAAAACAAACATTGTAAGGGACAAAAAAGGGTTCCCCCACATACCTAAAAATTTTTTTTCCATTTTAACTTTACTACTAAAATAAAAAACTTATAAATTTACAAACCTTTTAGATTTTTATAGTAAAACAAAATTTAAAATGCGGGCAAAGGCTGAAACCCCTTCCAGTAGCAATAAGGGAACGCCCTACATCAAAAATCTCATTAAAAAAGTACATGATTTTCCCCAAAATTTAACCCCCTTATACAATAAAAAATTACCTAAAAAACATAATTTCGTGCCTCACACAACCCCTCTTTAACATTAAAAAAAAATGAAAATCTTAACCCTTCCACTTTATAAAAAAATTATTAATACAGCCTTTTTCCACCGGATGAGGTTTATAAAAGTAAAGAGATTTTAAACCATATTTTCCCCATTACAAAATTTTAATGGTTTTTACAAATTTATAAAAATTTTTTTGCCACCCAAAATTTTTTAAACAACTGGAGGAGCAAAATTTTTTTTTGCAAAAAAAAAAGGGCATTTACACTCGCAAAACCCCCAAACAAAAAAACAAAAACAACAAAAAAATTTTAAAAATCCTCTTTTTCGATAGTTTTTTGCACATAAAATTTTTCCCCAAAAAAGGCCCTTAAAAACGTGCAGTTAAAAAAACCCAAAAAAGCTCCTGCTGGGTCTTACACCTATTTTTTCTTTATACCTTTTCACACTTAATACTTAAAGGGTCAGGACGACCCTGACACATAAAACACGGGGAATACTCCATCGTTAAAACGAAATTTAAATTTGAATCACTTTGTTTTCTGTGCCCACTTGCATGTACTTACACTTTTGCCACCTTCTAAAACCTTCTATCCCCACTTTACCCACTCTCACCCCCCCCCAGGAGGCGACCCCGTGTGTCCCCCTAAAATTCCCTATTCTCTATGTAACCCCAAAACCCCCCCCCCTTAAACTCACGCGCCCAAGTCTTTGTTTCCCGGAGAAACCCTAACTTTAAACATTCTTAAAAACCTTGGAAAAATCCTTCCCCCACCCCCCCCCCAAAAAGGTTCTCTTTTTTGGGGACACATCGTATGAAAAAACCCGTCACCGCTAGTACTCGCCCCCGAAACCTCCCCAATCCCCCCTCCCCCTTCACCCACGATTTTTATATTATAACCCAAACTAAAATAATTCGAAGTCTTGGGACACTCGTCAAAACCCTCCCATTCTAGGCTTAGTGAATGAAAGAACCAAACATCCCTCGGCCCCCCCCCCCTGTACATCCCTATTAACCAAAAACCTAACACCCCCCGGCCCCTTAAAAAAGTATATGTATGGAATCCCGTCTATCCTCCCCACATTTTCCCAAACCCACCTTCCCCCCACTTTTTACCCCTTGGTTTTAGTACCCCCCACGCGGTGGGATGTCATGCATAAAACGTTTCGTTACCCCTCACCCTGGCTTTAAAACTTCACTTGTAAAACCCTATCCCAAATACTCTTCCAGGGGCATACAGGGGGAATAACCCCCCAACGGGGAAAAACAACCCCTAAAAAAAACCCCTTTCAAATTTTTTCCGGGGTTCTCTCCCAAACTTTAAACCCCTCAAAACAGTTTAACTTTTTCCTCAACCCCAACAACCTTTACAACTCCCCAACCTATCATTATTTTTTCCCTTCCCCACCCCTGCCTCCTTCACAAAAAACCCCCCTTTTAAGGGAAACACACTTTTAAATTCCCCTTTCGATCCTTAAACCCCCAACCCCCTGGTGCAAGGAAAATTAATCCCAACCTCCACCGCACCCCAATCGCCCCTTGAACCCCCAACAAAAAATTTTAAAACCACCCATTCGAATTCCACAATCACCGCCCCTTTGTTATTGGGAACAGGGGCTGCAAATGTGAAAAAACCCTTTTACTATAAAAAATAAATTTTTTTAAAAAATCACCATTGCACGAGAGTCGGGATGATGGGGTCGAATGCCCCCGGGTCCCCCCGGAAATCCATTCCTTTCAATCTATTGAGTTTTCCTCTCCGAGCAGCGTCAAGCCCTTCCTTATAGAAAAATACCAAAATTTTTTTTAAAGACCCTGTGTGTTTCGTCCCCAATTTAAAACTCGCCCCCCCCCCCCAAAATCACCCAAAACCCCATGATCATTGCTTCTCGTTTTTTAAACGCACCCCTGTTGCTTTTCCCAAACTTTTTTCCCCCATCACCCAAAAAACCCCTAACGCCACCCCCTTTTGGAACCAGGACTGTTGTATCATCTACAATCCTTTATTCCAGGCCACATTTTTTCCCAAACCCCCCCCACCCCTCCACTAGTGATCCTTCACAAGGTTCAAACCATTCAAGGGAAAAGGGGCCTGAATGCACGCAAAAAACATTTGTGACATGGGGCACCCCGCCCAAGTCCCCCACCCATTACAATTTTCTTCCACCAAGCATCCCTTAAACCCGTACCCCCCATCTTAGCTCCTTTTTTTACAACGTGGGTTTCCCCAAATTAAATCTTTTTCCCAAAAACCCTGCCCCCCAAGTTGCTCCCAAGGTCCCCCGTCCCCCCTGTCATAGGCCCCCCGCCCAGTCTGAAGCCAACCCCAAAGCCCGCCCCCCCTCCCCCCCCCAAAATTCTCAGTTTCCATGCCTTCAAAAAAACGACCTTTCCCGGCAAACCAAAACTGCGTTTTGAAAAAACTCTCCCACCCCCCAAATTTTAAACCCCCATTACCCCCCAAAAATTTAGTGGGAAAAGTTATAATCAGATGTAACCGAGATATTGCATGGTTTCTTTCCCTTTAGGGTGTGCTGCCCCCACCCCCTTTTGGACCAAAAAATTTTCAACTGCTGTTGCTTGCTTGTCCCCCCTCACACCCTTTTCCTTAACTGGGTTTTTAAAAACCTTTCCCCTGAAACCCCTTATCACCTCCAATGTTGGAGATAAAATTCAGCCGGGAGACCGTCTTTTCCTGTGCTTTTTCCCCTTCCCCATTTCCCCCCTTTAAAACAACCTTTTTCCCCTTCCATTTTACCCCCTAAAGCCCTTTCCCATCACTATTCCCTTTAAATTTTCACGTACTTTCTCACACACCTTCTTAAAGCCACATTCCCCACCCTCCCCCTTGTTCCCGTACCCCCTTTATGGTTTAAACCCTTTGTAATAAATACCGACAAGTTGCTTACGGGTCTTTCTAAACCCAAAACCCCTTTATACCAATTTTTCAGCATACGCAAAATTCCTTTCGTTGGGTTTTTATCTCCCGACCACCCCATAACCCCTTTGCCATCTCATGTACCCCCTAACCCCGGAATAGCTGTTTAACCCGCTGTCTTTGTTATTGACTCCCAAAACACACGCCAATGGCTTGTCTCCCAAAAGCACCTCCTTTACCCAAAGCCCGCCCCCCTTACCGCTTGAAAACCCTTCCCTTTTGTTAAATCCCTCATCTCCCCGGCCTTTCCCCAATTTCATCCATAGGAAAAGATTTTCCCCCCACAGCCCCTGCCATAACAACCCCTTAACCGGGCCCCCCTTAAAAAATTTTAAAATCCTTTTTTTAAATCACTGATACCGGGTTTTTCCCCCCCCCACATGATATTTTCCCAACCCCTTTTTTTGGTAACCCAAACCCACCATTTCAGACATCTTCCACTCCTGTGCCTCCCTCGTAAAACTCTTTTAAAAGGGCAGAAAATCCCTCTAACCCCCCCTCATACTCAATGCACTTTTATTTTTAAATTTTCCCGTTTAAATCCTGTATATTTTCCCCAAGTGCCTCCCCCCCAAACCCCCACCAAAAATGCTTATGATCCCACCATTTCTGCTTCAAAAGTTTTTAAAGATCGCAATACAACCCCCCTGGAAAAAATACAACCCCATCTAAACCCGCTGTTTATCCTTTTTAAAAAATTATGCTCTGTCTCCCAGGCCCCCTTTTTGGAAAAAACCCTCCCCTAACCCAATAAACCCCCATTAAATCCCTTAGGGTCACAGGGCACATAGCCTGCCCCCTTTTGGTTCCCCTCAGCCCTCCCAATAACGCAGTTTTCCCAACAAACCCCCTACTATTGCCCCCTCCGGGAATACAAGGAAAAAAAAAAACAAAGGTTTCAAAAAACATACTCCTGCTTCACCTTAAGTTTTCTCTACAAAAGGGATATTCACTAATGACAGCCACATGTTTGCCCCCAACCCCATTACCCCCACAACACCCTTTCCCCCCCCCCCCTCCTTCTCTGCAAAACAAACGGGGTCCCCCTCCTAATTAATATACCCACCCCCCCTTTCCCAAACCCGGGGGTTTGGGAGGGTTTTCCCCCTTGGGAAAACCTTTTAAACCTCCCAAAATCCCACCCTCCTTAAAATTTTTGCCTGAAGGAACAAAACATCCACTTAAATTTATTCAGAAACATTTAAACCATTCTCTCTTTACACTTTACCCCAGACCATTAACGTTTCGTCTTTCACCCGGGGGCCTATTAAAGTTTCCCCCGCTCCTCTTTTCACTCTTTCCCTTTGGGATCAGGGAAAATAAAGGGTTTCTTGCACCTGCACCTTCCCATCTCCCCCCCTTCTTTTGGTGGGCCTTTTGTCGTGGCCACCACACCCTTTACTTTTGCCCATATTTGCTTCCCGGCCACTGCGCTGGGATTAGGACTTCATCTGAATCCGACGCAGCGCCCCCTTTCTTGTGACATTCACCCCTCCATAGCCCGAACTGGGGGGGGGGCCCCCACAATGTACCTCCCCCCTCCCCTGTACACTGTTGTAAAAGATTCCCGGGGACCCTCATTATGCTGTCACTCCCCTCGTCCGAATTTGTTCCCCCGTTGCTGATGACCAGGAGCCGTCAATCGTCTTCTTTCCACCTTTCCAGGTTTCAGCCACCTTCTCGGCGGTGACAAGGGGCTTCAAAAACCTCAGCTAATTCCTTCCCAATTTTCCCAAAACTTCCTCCTGAACTTTTTGGGTCATCTCCAAACCCCTGGGGGTGTCTTGGGCCAGGTTAAATGGGGCAAGGGCCCCACCCTTTCCCCCCGCCTTATGCGGGCCCCAAACCCCCTATCCCCCGCTCATAGGGCGCCACCCTCCTTCACGTTTGTTGAGGGATTTACTTGGGTTTTTGTGTAGAAGCGGGTGCCTTTGCCCCTGGGCCAGGGGGCCGTTACCCCTTTTCCCACGCCCCGCTATTACCTGGAGTTTTCCTGGGAAAAGGGGTTCCGGGGGTCAAAGCCCCCCCGGGCCCCGGGCTGGGACCCGGCCCCCTGGGGGATCAAAAGCCTGTTTAACCAGGTGTTGTGCTGGCTGCATGCAAAAACCAAAGTACGAGCCCCAGCCCGGCTGGGCAGGAACCGACTTTAGGTGTTGTCCTGTGCCAGCTTGAAGATGCCCGGGGTTGTTTTGGGAATCCCCCTTTTGTATGCTGGGAGGGGTTGAACGTCTGGGCCCCCGCCCCTTTTTATGTTCTTGAAAGTGCTAGGGGGCACCCTGTTTTCATTGGGGGATGTTGCATCGTCTGCCATGCTTTTGTTCCCTTTTGATGGGGAATTTTTTTTGTGCAAGTTCGGTACTAGTCCCTCTAGGGTTTTCCGGTGTATGTAACATGTATCTCTCCCGCCTGCTTCCAGGGGGAATTTCAGTTTTAGGAAACCCCAAGCGCTCCCAGTAATGGGGGTGTTTTACCCCGTTATTCGTGCCATGAAGGTTCTCTGTTTCATTTTTTTGGCAGCAAATTTTAAATGCCTTTTAAAGGTTCTGTTAGTGTGCAGCAATATTCCAAACCTAGATAGAAAACCCCAAATGGGCCTGAAGGTGTCATCTGGGGTTAGCCTCTCCCCAGTTTTTAAAATTTTTCATTATCTTTCCGGGCATTTTTTTAGCAGAAAGCGGGTTGATTTCAAAGTTTTTGGGCTTGGGAAAGGGGAGATCCCCGGACATGATCAAATCCCCGGGGTTTTTTTTTTGTTTGGGGTTTCGCTCTATTTTTTTTGGGCCCGAATTTGTTTTGTTTCTTGATGAAGGGTTTTTTTTCCTCGTTTTTTACCATTCTGAGTTAAATTTAAATTTCTCATCGTTGAAATTCTTATTTTTTTTCTGCCGCCCTGAAAGGGTTCAGTTGAAGGGCCGCCTGGGGGCCTTGCGTGTTGCCAAAGGAAGCATGTTTTTGCAGATTTTGGGTTTTCATCTGCAAAAGGAAGACACCCTGCTGTTTGGTGAAATCCTTGTTATGTCGGATATGAGGTGAGGAACAAGATGGGAAACCGAGTTTCTGTGCCTTGTGGAACAGAGCTTTTCACCGTTGTGCCTTGGGCTTTACTCTGTTGACGACTACTGTCTGTGTTCTGTTAGTGAGGAAAATTTTTTTTCATCGACCGGGCTTTTTTTTTTAAATTCCCTTTAGCAAGGGATTTTGTGCGCATTTTTGCCCCCTGGTTCAAACTTGTCGAAGGCTTTTTTAAAGGGCTGTATATATTACATCTGCTTTTTTTTTTTTCTTTTGTGCCCTTTAGGACCCTTTTCGTGTGTTTTCCAAAAGTTGAGACGGGCAGGAGGACCTGTTCTAAACCCCTGTTGCCCTGGGGGTTTTGTTTAATGATGGGTTTCTAGATGGGTGGTGATCTTGGGTTCTTTGGGGCCCCCTTTCCCAAAATTTTTTTTATATGGGATGTTAGTGCTTTCGGTCTGTAGTTCTTTGCTTTGCTTTACTGCCCCCTTTGTGGAAAGGGGGGAAAGTCGTTGTTTTTAGTAACTGTGGCATGGGCCCCGTGTCCATGCTCCCTCTCCATAGGGGTGGGAAAAAAGGCCCCGTGGGAGGGGGTTCTTGCAGGTTTTTGATGAACACGGAAGGGTTTCCCTGAGTCTGGCACCTGGGGGGCCCGAGGGGCTGGCATGTCATTTATCGCCAGTTCGAATTCATTTGGCTTTGGATAACTCGGTGACTTGTGTTAACCCAAATTTTTGGGGGGGCTTTTCTAAAAAAAATTATTTTTAAACTTCGACTTAGTCTGGTTTTGCGGCTTGCCTTAAAAAAATGAGTCATATTTGGGACTTGGGTACCTCATCATTTTCCCTTTCTGTCATCTGTGTAGGACCCATCTTGTTTAAGAGGGGCAATACTGGCCCTTTTTCGGTTTTATTTGGATAGGAGAAGAAATACTTTGGGATTCTTTCGATTTTTTATGGCCTTTTTGTTCTTCCCCCGGGTTCCGACTCCCATTAAAATTCCTTTAGCTTAAGTTCGATGTTTCTATTTCTCTGACCCAGTGTCTCCCTAGGGATTTCAGTATATTGAATCTTTAAAACCGCTTGTTATTCTTTTCCCTCCCTCTAAAAAAGGAAACCGGGCTTTTCTATTTTCCACTACTTCTCGAGTGCCACCAAGGTAATCTGTTTAAAGGATAAGTTGGGGTCTGTGTTGCTTAGTATATCCCTTTCCCCGGGGTTTTATCGGTTAGGACTTGGTTTACTTGGCCCCCTTTTTTGTTTTTGGTTTTTTGAAGTTGAATTTGGTTTAATGCCCCCCTCGTGATAGGGCTCATTTTGTCGGTTTTTGGGGGTCCGGGAAAACTTTTCTGAACATTTAATTATGTTGTGATCTGAGTATATTGGGTTTTTTATAAAGGGGACATTTCTTATCAGATCCCCTCATTTTTAGTGAAGATTTAGGTTTTAGTGTATTCTCCAGTCTAGTAGGCTTTTTATTTGCTGGTTTTAAAATTAAATTTTTTTGCAGAGATTTAAAAACTCGTGCGAGTGTGAGTTTTTTTAATTTAGAGGTGCCCCCTGTTGGGTTTTACTGCAACAATTTTTATTTGCTTTATTCCTCCTTTTGGTGCCCTTTAAATTTTAAATCCCCCAGGAGCAAGATGTTTGGTGCGGAGCTGGACGATTTTCCTGACTGTGGTCAATTTTTAAAAAGTTTTTCCTGGAAATTTCTGGGATGTTGAAACGGGGGGCCCTTTTAGATACCCCAATGACTTTGGCTTTGGTTCCCCGACCTTTATGCTAAAAATATTCCCAATACCATTTGAGGCATTAAACAGTTCTGTGCAAACAAGGAATCTGCAATGTACAGGGCCAAAACCCCCCCCCCCCTTTTTCCCGTTCACTCTGTCACTTTGGGTTTTGGTTGTAACCTGGGATCCATTTTCGTTGTCAAGTGGGTCCTTTTTGTGGGTCTCAGTGAAAGCCACCCAACATTTCCTTTGCCCCTGCAAGCGGGCCCCGGATGAAAGGTATTTTGTTGTTTGTTGGGTTTGGGTTTAGACCCCGTAATTATTTTGTAAAAAAGGGTTTTTATCGGACTGGTGGTATTGTTGGTACTGGGGGGGGATTTTTTTTCCGGCATTAGTATCTGTATCTGTTGGTTTGGAGTGGAGGCCATCGACTGTGGTTCCACTCCAGGAATGACTGGATTTGGTGTACGATTTCTGCCATTTCCTGCCAGTTTTTTTTCCTTCCTGGCACTAAAAAACCTCTCCCTCTTGAGTGGCTGTGGCTACCAGGTTTTTCCCATGGCCTGGATGTTTTGTATCTTTTTGTCCCCTTTAGATGGTATGCCTGGCAATTTAAGTTATAGCACAGTCTTTCCTGTACTGAAGAGGTACACAGTTCAGGGTGAAAAAGTTTACAGGAAGGGAGTTTGCATTTTCCTGTTGTCTTATGTGCATGGCATTTTCTAGGGTGGTCATAGTTGCACGTCCCATCTGTTTTTCCAGATTTCCCATGCCAGCAGATACCAAGTGCATAGTATGTGCACAGGCTTGGTTTCCGCTTGCCTTGGGTTTCTGTGACTGTATTCCCTGTTGGTGCATGTTTCCCTGTCTTACTTCTATCCTCCCTAGCACCAACAATGGAGCTCCCACCAGTTGTTTTTGGTAATATATCCTCATTATTGCTATTTATTGCTATTGGAGTCCTCTTGTTTGCTATTTCCTGCGGTATTTCTAGTTTGCAATATTGGTTTTATCTTATCTTTGACTACACTTGTTTCCCTACTATGGCTCCTGTCCCCTATGAGGTCACTTATATGTATTCCTTCCTGCGTATAATTCCCGACTACCTGGACAATATCTCCAGCTTCACCTTTACTGTCTCCCAGGACAGCATCTCCAGCTTCACCATTACTGTCTCCCAGGACAGCACCTCCAGCTTCACCATTACTGTCTCCCAGGACAGCACCTCCAGCTTCACCATTACTGTCTCCCAGGACAGCACCTCCAGCTTCACCATTACTGTCTCCCAGGACAGCACTCTCAGCCCCACATTTACTGACTACCAGGACATCACCTCCAGCCTTACAGTTTGTGACTACATGGCCAGTATCAAGGGCAGTACCATTCAGCCCAGACTTTTTATGTTCCCATCTGTTGTAGAAAGCTTCCAGGTTTTCTATGAAAGCAGCTTTGATGTTGTCCTCTTTTAATACCCTTGTGATTTTAGTCCACAGATTTTCCTCATTTGGGCATACCCAAAAACACTTCCCTGTTTAAACACTGCTTGTAGCTAGATCTTGGATATCTGCACAAGGTCGTGACACCATTTCACCAATTCCACAAAAATGACAATATATCCCAGTGATGGCCCGATTGTTTGACTGACCACAGACACACACAAGCTTCATAATGATTTGAAATGGTTGATTTACTGGCAATTCTATCTAGCAACCTCTTGTGAAAAGTGACTATTATGAACCTTAAATTAAGCTCTAGCTATATTGTTAATTCTGTTTCTAACTGTTTTTGTATATTGGTGACAGCTTACCGTCACGTCCTGATTTTATAATGTTTTGTGTTTATAAGGGCCCTACAACAACCCCATCCATTTACAGTTCATCGTCATGCTTTAATTTTCGCAACGAAACCGTTTTTGAAACCAGTCAAGGGTTCAGTGTCCATCAAGGGTTCGGGAACCATTCAAGGGTTCGTGACCCCAGTCAAGGTTTCGGAAACCAGTCAATGGTTCGGACAATTCAATGGTACGTACCAGTCAACCTGATCTTGATCAGTGGTTCACTTATTTAAAACATACTTGACCGGTTGATTTGAGCCTAACACATGAGGATCTACTAGGAAATTATCTACCCGAGTAATATGTGATTTGACTGATGTGCCAAAAGTATCAACATGCGTGTTTGAAGAAATTGGTGACTGCTGTGCAACACCTACAGTGACGAACGGTCCGACCTTCCAAAAACCCTTGTTTTATCAATCGCTGTATCTAGCTTTGTTCTATTTTTTATTTTCTGTCTCCACCCACAATAAATCTATATATATCACTATAGTTTGACTGGTGGAAATTTTGGAGGAAAGGTGACGCTTTTTTTCTGTTAGTAATAATTGCTTCTCGAAGTGTATTTTTGTCGACCGCTGGTAACTAAGCAGGTTATATGAAATTCCACAGTATACGTCTGGCTTTCAAGTGAAAAAAGAGACTAATGAAAAGTCACTCCACTTCCATCTAAGTACCATTATAATACTGGTTAATTGCTACTTACAATACCACTGTATTCTGGCTCTCACTGGTATCACCTAGATTATATGCGAGTACACATAAGCAGGCCAGGGAAATATTATAAAACAGCTGACCTGTGGTGTAAGGTTTCATGGCGTACTTCTGGTACCGTGTGCCTCCTAATAGGCTTATCACTTCCATTTTACAATTCTCCTTTTTTTCAAAAGGTATATTATGCACCTTTAGCTTTATCATCAATATACTAGGGATCCACTGTAGAATACCAAACACTATACACTATTTATACTCAATGTTATTCAGGGAGACTTTTTCCTTTTCCCTTCTGACACGAAAAAGTTGACAATTAATTATCTGTTTTTTTCACATCGGACCACAGGCCCTAATGATTCCCCCTCTGGCAAGTAAACCTCTGCTAGGTAGTGCACACTAAATTCTCCTTTTTTGATTGGTTTTCCAGGTCCCAGGCGCCTAGCGTGATTTATCGTATATGATTGATGACACAAATTTAAAAGTTTCGAGCACGTAAGAGCGAACCGGGTGAAAACACCATGAAGAAAACCCAGAGACACAATGAGGCCACGCCAGAAACCCGCTGGTGGACCCCCACAAGAAGTAATAGTATTTAAATAGTATTTAAATAACGAAAATCTTGTGCCGAGTCCTGTAACAATTGTCGGGTTTCCCTTACCATAACAATCTGTGAACATAAAGCTGATTTTCGAAGGTTCAATATGATATTTAGAGTTTAATAGTTTGTCACTAACTTCATTATCAAATGTTTTTCGGAAAAATAAAAAAAGTGAACGGGAACAAGGTAGATTTTTTTTCCGCCTTACTGATCATGAAACTGAACAATTCAAATCTTGTGTACAAAAGTGGTTGTAAGTCCCTGGGACTCTCTGTTAATACTCATAAAATGTATTACTAAGGCACTTACTTTGAGACCTTTTTGTTATTTGATATATCAGTCATTGTTGATGTTTGAACGTCTGAACTTCTTCGGTGGATAAAGGATCATCCATTTAAGATATCCAGTAGTTTCCTTCGACATTCGCTCGCTGCCTGACCACTTAGAGTGCGGTAAGTTTGGTTCGCACCCACTCTGCTGATTTTAGGCGAGCTCGCCTTGTCAGATATCCTGGCTGTGGTGTGGAAGTGAGTGCTGTCCCACTCCTCATGCTAACAATATAGGTGCACTGTGATTGTCCAAGAATGGCGGTTATTCCCTGAGACGCGCCAGATAATACTTGTAGGCATTGACTACTTAGAGGAATCGATAGTCGCCTAGTTTTTTGGCGCAAGTCCTTATTGGCCAAAGACTCATACCGGTGAGACATAAGGCATACAAGAAAGTGACTTTGTATGGAGTATGCATTAAATGGAGCCAAAGAAATTTTCGTCAAACTGCTATCGGCAACGGTTTATATCGTTAGTCACCAGGTTTCGGATGTAAGTCCTAGGCAACACTCCAGCTGTCAGTGTAAAATGTATATATGTTTCACGGCATTTATACGTGGAACAATTTACACGGCAACGCTCCATTTGACGCGGACGTGGCGGATATCAGGAAAGATTTGAGTATGTATGGTACAGTGCAATAATGCTAAACATGGTAAGTTGGCGGCAGGCGCCTATGCAGCAGGTTTTTACCAGAGGGTTTCTTCTTTCAATCTCCAAAATGACTTTGAAGCACCCAATACCTGTTCCTATGTGTATCTACACTACAAGAATTCAGTAACCGCAGGTAATGGTAATGTACCAGGACAAACGACGTACGTGCAGCCTATAAGGTGATTATGATCACATATTGGCGACCTGTGACAAGCAAAGACGTGTGTCCAGGCCCTGTGGTAGGACGTCGCAGCCCCTGGCTTCAAGGGTGGCAGGTGAGGAACAAACATCGGGACGGAGGGCGATGGTGTTTTAGGAGGGAGCGAAATAGTGGATTCGGGCCACACATGCTGGCGTGAGTTGGAGTCCCGCCCACCAGCATGCCTGATCAGGTGTCGTCTCCTGTTGATAAGAGGAGTCAGCAATTACAGGAGAAGATTCTTGAGATTGAGGAGGAATGGTTCGAGGTGTTAAGACTTTGTCAACTTGCCTTGAGAGGTGACGTTAACAACAACCTGAGCGTGGTGTCATCGATAGAGGTCATAGCTCCCAGAAAAATCGGAGACATTATATTTTTGAGATGTGATCGTGGTTTGGAGTCCTCCTTTTGAATCATTAAACCATTTCTCATGGTGGAGGTGGAGGTTCATCACGAGAGGCAACATCTGACCAAGACATGTGTAACAGGACTGTCACGAGAAAGGATGGCGGCTGACTATCAATTCTGATGACGTCCTAACGCCTGCACAAAGGCCTGGGAAAACAGACAGACTGAGGGTGAAGTGTTGAAGGTAGTGGTGTAGGTGGTGGTAGCCATGATAGGAGGCACAGGAAGAAGGGGGAGGGAAAGAGAGCACTCTGAAGGTGTCAAACTTAAATCAAGCTCTGGAAGTTGTAAAGATTGCCTGAGAGGAAGGCAGGGGTGGAAATTTTAAATAAGGTCCTTGAGGTGTATGGTCCTTTTTAATGTTAATGTTTATGTAGCGGTAGAAATGGTTTCGATAATTTCCTGAATAAATCTAGAGTGGATGTTGTGTTTCCTGCATGAGCCACAATTATTAAAGAGGGTAGGGTGTGCAGAGGCTGATTTCGAGTAGTTTACCGCTGCCATCTCCGCCCGTCCTAAAAGGTGGTGTGGGAATTTTAATAAGGTAAGACGAGCGCCTGTTTTGTTTTTGCAGAGAAGTGAGGGAGGAGGGGGAGTTAGGATGTTGTCATTTTGATGGGTGGTGGGATGGGTAAGCGTGTGTTCCCTTTTGTAAGTGTGTTATAATGCGCCGGAGAAAATTAACATACAGGAGAGAAAGAATTATTTTTGTGGTGTGAGGATCTTGTGTTTTTTCCTGTTAAGATGCACTGTGTTGCGAGGGTGGCGATAAGGTTTTGTGTTGGGGACTGGAATAGTAGGTAATCAGGGTGGCTTGATGTGGACCCAAAAGGGGCTGGATATATGTCTGTGGCTCTTAGAGATTTTATTAAAGGATGTTTAGGTTACGTGATGCCTTTTGGGGGGGGCAGTTGTGGGAAGTTCTGAATATACGTTTGTTTAGGAGTAGGATATGCTGCGAGACTAGATAGAGTGTACCTTTTTCAGGGAGTGGATGTGAAATTTTTCAGTACTGTTGAGGCTACAATGTCAGATCATAGGGCAGTGGTGGTGAGGTTGGGTGGGGGACGCTTGCGGACATATATAGAAGTATTGGAAATTAAATAAAGTGTGTTAGATGATGGAGGGGTTGGGGGGGTTTTTTCAGTCCTATGGGGGGAGCTTAGTGTGGAAGAAAGGGCGTGAACGACTTTGTAACATGGTGGGATAGTGCTGAAAAGGGAAAAGGGATTAAAAAATTTTTAAATGTGAGAGAAGGAAAACGTATTAATAATTTAAAATATGGACTGGCTAAGTTTTTAGAGGATAGGTTAAGAGGTTGCTATGGGCGGGGTGTGGGTGGGAATAATTTTCCTATAGATGAAATAGCTGAAATAAAGTGGAGGTTGAGGGTGTTGCAAAATGAAAGGTTTCAAGCTGTAAGGGTGCAGGCAGGGGTGGAAGAAGTGCTTTGGGGCGACAAGCCGTCAGCTTGTCGCCCCAAAGCATCAAAAGCAAAGGCAGGCTGTGACACCTATCCCATGTTTAGAGGTAACGGAGATGGTTTGGAATTATAGAGCAGGACAGGAGATACGAACCACGAAGGGGATGCGTGCCTATGCAGAGGCTTGGTGCGAGAATTACTGGAGAAGTGGGGGGGTGGGTGACGTGGCGTTAGACAAGGTGTGTACGTATGTGACATGTAATTTAGGAAATAGTGATAGAAAGGCTTTAGATGGGACTATTATCTCAGAGGAAATAGAGAATGCATTAAGGGGAATGAGGAAGGGGAAAGCTCCGGGTATTGACGGTCACCCAGTAGAATTTTATTTACAACATTGGACGTTAATAAGGGGATTTATAGTTAGGTTATTTAATCGTATGAAGGAGGTGGGTAAGTTGGGGGAGAAGCAGGTAACAGCAATTGTAGTGTTGGTCCCGAAGGGCAAGGGGCAGCCCATGCTTCAGGAGTACCGAGCCATATCGCTGATGTGTGCAGACTAATTTTTTTTGGGCAAAAATTTTAGGTAATAGGTTCAAATGTGTTGTGGGGAGGGTGGTGTCAAAATCTCAGTTTGGGTTGCCAGGAAGGTCAATGATTGAAGGACATGAGATACTGAGAAGTTTTGTGGAAGCTAAGGGTGGGAGTAGAGGGGCGGCTATGTTGGCTCTAGATTGGCAGGGAGCATATGATAGAGTGAAAAGGGGAGCTTTGCAGGTTATACTTAGGAGACAGGGTTTTGGGGAGGAAATAATCTAGTGGGTAAATATGTTGTAAAAGGGGGGCGAAAATGGGGTTTACAGATTAATGGGTGTATGGGGAGGGAAATTGCAATGGGTAAGGCCTTAGGCAGGGATGCCCCATGTCCCAAATATTGTTTGCATGTTTCCAGGCCCTTTTATAGAATAGTTGACAGCAGCTTATGTACTCCAGGTGAAGGAAGTGGGGGGGGTGGGAGGGCCTGGCCGGTTTATTGGATATGTTGACGACACAACTTTTCCCTCATTTGTGAAGGGATGTAAAGGGGAGTGCTGGACGAGATTTGTGAAATTATTGGAAGTGCCACAGGTATGCAGGTAAATTGTGCGAAGTCAAGGTGCATGGGGTTGGGTTCTTGGGTGGGGGTGTGGGGGGAGATGTAATGTTGTTAAAGAATGGGCGGTGTCTTTAAAGATTTGTGGTATTATTTATAAGGATGACATGGTTGCGGCACGGGAGGAAAACTCGGATAGGCTATTGGAAAGGATCGTGGGGCGTCTAGGTGTTCTGAGACCCCAGCACCTAACTCTTATACAGCGAGTGATAGTCGTAAACATTTTATTGTATAGTAAGGTTTGGCATGTTGCAGCTGTGTTCCCAATTACAGGCAGGGCCAGATTAAGAAGTCTCCGGGCCCTAGGCTATTCAGATTGGCGGGGCCCCTTTGAGTTACAGGTAAGCGAAGCGACCCCTTCCAGCTTGGGGGTGCGGGTGGGGGGTTGGTGTGAGCCTGTTTAAGGTCTAATTAAATACATTCTGGCTATTTAGATTAAATTTAATAGGGAAAGTACATCAAGACAACCAAAACCATTTACCAACAGCCATTATAACTATCTTGTTAAATCATGCATTTTAAAGAGAATAAACTCAAGAAAGCATAGTATTACTAGATTAGGCTATTAAAATAGTGACATCATGTACCTATTATATTCAGCATAACCACTACAGCACTATTATTCCCTTTATAAATCACTGACCATTATTGGTATCATTGCATCATGCATAAGACTATCAAATCATATAAACTCAAGAAAGTAAAGAATTGTTTATATAACAGAAAATGAACGTTCTCCTTCACAGTTAGTAGCTGGAAGTGTTAGGTAAAGGCGATACACTATGTCAACATTAGGGAAGGTTTCTGAGATACCTGCATTTCTTAAATGTTTCAAAGCAGCTGTTCTGATGTAAACAAAGGCGCGTGTTGAGTGTTGCCATCTATGGTTAGGTTTATTTATTTTTATTTTATTTTATTTCATTATTTATTTTTGTTTTGATTAATTTTTAAAAATCAATTTTACTCTCCAAACACTTGAACTTTTTAGGTAGGGACCCCTTTGCACTTCCACCATGTGCGCAGTCTTGGGATGAGCCCCTAAACCCCCCTTTGGGACCACGAGACCCCCAAATGCGCAGGGCCCTGGGCAAATGCCTAGTTTGCCAAATGCGGAAATCTGGCCCTGATTTCAGGGACAGCGATTGCGGGATTCTAAGACCAGTGTACAAATTTTTGTGGGGTTCACGTTGTGATTGGTTAAGGAGGGAAGTTGTAATGTTACCTGTAAGTCAGGGGGGGTTTTTGGGGTTGATGGATTTGAATGGAGGGCTAAATGTGTGTTTATTAAATTGGAAGTGTTGCATGAGAGTGTGAAAAACAAGGCATTTTGGGAAGGATTCACGACAGGCTGGGTATATGGAAATCGAGGAATGGAGTTGAGGGAATGCAAAATCGTTTAAAGGGCTCTGATGTTGGTTAGGGGAAATGAGAAAGGTTCGTATAAGGGCTTTGTGTAGGTTACTTGTAGGGAGGTGCGTTTTCCAGTTGAGGGTTTAATTCCCCATGTATGCGAGAAGAGTATTTGGTTTGATTTAGTAAAATGAAGTTAAACCCTCGGGCGAATGAGGTGATGTTTCGTTTTCTGCATGGGATCCTTCCGTCTGGAGAGATACTACAAAACAGACAGGTAGTATGAGGTAGGGGGTGTGGTATCTGTGGAGGGGATGAGACTGTGTTCCATGTAGTTTACTTTTGGAAGGGCTAGAGAGGTAGGTGCTGGTTAAGTAGGTTGGTAAAGAGGGTGAGTGGCCGTGGGGTGTCGGTTTTGCGTGCTTTAAGTCTAGATATGGGTGGGTTAGACGAGGGTGTCATAAGAGCTTTAGATTAATCATGTAGATTATATATATATATGTCGTGGGTGATGAGGGGGGGAGGGGATAGTGAAGAGAGAAGGAAGGTTCTTTTCGGTAACGTTTTATCATACTATGTGTCGTAACAGAGATTTGTATGGGAGGAGGTGGGATCAGGATTTCTCAGAAGGGTATAGAATGCTAACGTTAGGGATTCTCGTAGATCTGTGAATAATAATGAGTGAGTGAAGGGGTTTTCATAGGTTGGAGGGAGTCAGGGGGTCACAGCGGGCTCGCCTACTAGGGGGGGGGGGCGTGAGAGTATTGTGAATGTGGGTTTGGAATGATTTCCTGGTTCTCATTGAGACTTTATGGCATCCAAGTGTGATGTAAGCTCAGGTCTCGTTATGATCGATATAACACTTTCAGAATATAGGTAAAAATATAGTAGGGGTTTTTTTTTTTTTTTCATATTATTTTTGATGTGTATCAGTCTTGAAATGACATGTCTCTTGAGTAATAAGTTCTTTGCGACATGAAGTGTGTTTTAGTTTGTAAATTTTTATTACGTGCTGGGTTTTTGCATGATGAGATATACTTAACTGTTTTTGCTTGGTGCATACAGTGCTTTGACTAATGTGGTTTTGTGAAACTTTTGCATGTACATGTGTGTGGGGTTGGTGGGGTGTGTGTGTGTTTTGTGTGTGTGTGTGTGTGTGTGGGGTATGTGTGTGTGTTGTGTGTTGTGTATGTTTTTGGGGGTGTGTGTGGTGTGTGTGTGTATGTGTGTGGTGTTGTGTTATGTGTGTGTGTGGTGTTGTTTTGTGTACTTTACCTATTTGTACTCACCTATTTGTGGTTGCAGGGGTGATCCATAGCTCCCTGGCCCCGCCTTTTGCTGATTTCTTACAGGTCCGGTTTCCCTTCCCCTCTCCCCCGCCCCATGAGCTTTATCATACCTCGCCTTAAAACTAGTATGGTTCCCGGCCTCCACTACGTCATTTCTAGCTATTCCATGGCCTGACTACTCTATGATTGAAGAAATACTTCCTAACATCCCTTTGATTCATCCGAGTCTTCAACTTCCAATTGTGACCTCTTGAGTCTGTGTCCCATCTCTGGAACATCCTGTCTTTTTCCACCTTTTCTATTCTGCACAGTATTTTTTTATGTCGTTATCATGTCTCCCCCCCGACCCTCCTGTCCTCCAGTGTCGTCAGGCCGATTTCCCTCAACCTTTCTTTGTACGACAATCCCCGTAGCTCTGGGGCTAGTCCTTGTTTGCAAACCTTTGCACTTTCTCTAATTTTTTGACGTGCTTGACTAGGTGTGGATTCCAAACTGGTGCTGCATACTCCAGTATGGGCCCGACGAAATGGTATACAGAGTCTTGAACGAATCCTTACTGAGGTATCGGAACACTATCCATAGGTTTGCCAGGGACCCGTATGCTGCAGCATTATCTGATTTATGTGTGCCTCAGGAGAAATGCTCGGTGTTATACTCACCCCCCGATCTTTTTCCTTGAGGTTTGCAGTCTTTGGTCATCTAAACTATATTGTATCTGCGGTCTTCTTTGCCCCTTTCCCCCAAACTTCATGACTTTGCATTTAGCAGGTTAAACTCAAGGAGCCAGTTGCTCGACCACACTTCCAGCCTGTCTAGGGCTCTTTGTAAATCCCTGCCTGATCCTCATCCGATTTGATTCTACTCATTAACTTCACATCATCTGCAAACAAGGACGCTTCTGATCTATCCCTTCCGTTATGTCGTTCACATATACCAAGAACAGCACAGGTCCTGGGACTGACCCCTGTGGAACCCTGCTTGTCACAAGCCCACTCTGACACCTCGTCCACGTACCATGACTCATTGTTGCCTCCCTGTCAGGTATTTTCTGATCCAATTTCAGTGCCTTTCCTGTTATGTGTGCCTGATCCTATAGCTTTTGCCAGTAAGCTCTTGTGAGGAGCTGTGTCGAAGGGCCCTTTTGCAGTCCAAAAAAAATGCAGTCGATCCACCCCTCTCTCTCTTGTCTTACTTCTGTCACCTTGTCCCTAAAACTCTAGTAGGTTTCTGACACAGGGTTTTCCTTCCCTGAAACCGTGCTGGTTGTCAATTATTCACTTGTTTCTTCCAGGTGCTCCACCACTCTCCTCCTGATGAACTTCTCCATGACCTTGCATACTATACACATTAGTGATACAGGTCTGTAGTTTAGTGCCTCATGTCTGTCTCCCATTAAAATTGGGACTAAAATTTGCCATCTTCCATACCTCAGGGAGTTGCCCAGTTTTTAAATGATGTGTTGAAGATCTTCGTTAAGGGACACGCAATATCTCTGCTCCCTCTTTAAGGACCCACGGAGAGATGTCTGGTCCCACCACCTTGAGGTGTCAAGTTCGCATAGCAGCTTCTTCACTCCTCCTTGGTTATATGTACCTCATCCAGCATTTGCTGGTGTACCCCCCTGTTCTGATTTCCTGGAGTCCTACTGGTTTCCACGTAAATACTTCTTTAAATCTCGTGTTGAGCTCCTGACATACCCCTCGGTCTTTCTGTAATTCCCCATCACCCTTCCTCATCTGATTACCTGGTCCTTGACTGTTTTTTTTTCCTCCTGAGTGGCTGTACAACACTTTGGTC